>JALGBA010003126.1:0-14293 GCA_023970755.1 Azemiops feae | reverse complement strand
GGGTCAGTCACTCCAAAACCAGCTTTGGGCCAGTCACTATCTCTCGGCCCTAGGAAGGAAGCAACGGCAAACCATTTGTCTGAAATGGTATAGGGTTGCCTGCCTAAGCAGGGGGTTGGACTAGAAGACCTCCAAGGTCCCTTCCAACTCGGTTATTCTATTCTAACCGCAGCTGGGGGGAAAAACCTTGCCAAGAAAACCGCAGGGATTTGGTCAGGCAATGGCCAGGAGTCGAGACTAAGTGGAAAGCACCAAATAATATTAAGAATAACAGCAATAACTTGCTAAACGCCCGGCTCCCTCCGGTGAGGTTACTAGAAGGGAGTGCGAACACAGGCAATTGAGTCATCGGGCAACGCAGTTGTCGGGGGAACGCCAAGCTCCTTAGTACCCACGCCGACCATGAAAAAAGGCGGCGTCGAGCGGCAGATTCGGGGAAGCTTCCCTGAAGCCGCCGCATCACCTGGCCTTGAGCTGCAAATGCACAGCGCCGCCGGCTCCACTTTGCCTATCCTTCGCCCTGGACAGCCTTCTCGGGGCGCGCCGAGGCGTGACCCATCAGAAGGCGCCGTCCCCTATTTCGGCAGAGAAGCCGAAAGGCACCATAGAGGTAGGAAAGGAGAGCGGAGGAAAGACTGGGCTTTCCCCTCTTGAAACCGTCGAACTTGGGAATCGCCATAGAAATGTAACCAGAGAGCTCGGATGGAAATGGTAGAGCGGCCGGTAGAACCAAGACTTCCGAGTTTGCTGGAGCATATATGGAGGAAGACTTTGGATTGGAGTTAAGGAGGGAAAAAAGACAATGCAGAAATCTGGATTGTATTGGGGGCGTCCTATATAAAAGCCCCCCGCAAAGGTGGAGTGTCACAGAGTATTGCACATCCATTCCCAGCCAGCAGGGGACAAGTTTAATCCCTGTAAGTCATCCAGCGTTTCTCAAACTTGGCAATTTTTTTGGACTTCAAGTCCCAGAATTCCCCAGCCTGCATGCAGTTTGCAGGTAACTAAATGGTTTATCCAGGGAAAGCAGGAACTGTATTAAATTGGACTCCAGGGTTGACCGAGTACACCACCTCCAAATTTGTGAGGTCCCCTAAAATTTGCTGGCAACCCCCAAGTGATCGCAATAAATAAATAAAAACACAAACGTATTTATTTAGCGTATGGCACAATACACTCCGATAGTATCTTTCACTAGCCTCCACTAGTTGTGACACTGCTTAGGTTTTACAAAAGCAGCCAAGGCCATTAAGTGATGCTCCAGTCAGAGCTGAAGAACCTTCTTGTATGAGAAGCGAAACGTCTTCAAAGAAAATCAAGAAAGTCCAGTTGCCTCCTGAAAAAGCATCTTTGGGACAATTATGACCCGGATGACTGAGAATCTCCATAGACAGTGAGAGACAATGCGGGATACTTAAGGCACTGGACTAGAAATCGGAAGACTGTCGGTTCTAGTCCCACCTTAGGCATGAAAGTCAACTGTGGTGACCTTGGGGTCAGTCCTTCTCTCTTGGTACTAGTAAGGAGGCAATGCTTCCCATCATAGCTATCTGCAATTGCATTGACGCACGACCGAATGTGTGCAGCTGGGGCCTGCGCACACCTGCAACATATCGTGTACATCTATCTATCATCTATCTATCTATCTATCTATCTATCTATCTATCTATCTATCTATCTATCTATCTATCTATCTATCTATCTATCTATCTATCTATCTATCTATCTATCTATCTATCTATCTATCTATCTATCTATCTATCTATCTAATATAAAGGAGGCTGCACTTCAATGGTTAGACGGCCTATTGGTATCTGAACAAAAATCTTTTTAACATTTATATTTTATTGTCTTTTTCTAATCTAGGTGAAATGTTAATATATACTGCTAGTCCATGTATGATATGCCATACGCTAAATAAATAAGTAAACAACCGCCCAATCAAGAAACTACCAGGAACACCTCCATCAACCCTGATAGGACAAGCCACTAAGTATATAAAGAGAGAGCAAATACCTATCTCTTCTAGCACTGATGATGTTACCTAGTTGGGCACGAAACGTTCTGCAAGAAAACACCAAGCTCAGAGAGCACCAAGGACCCCTGAAGAGAGAATGTTGTTGGATGATGGACCAAGTGGCCCCTTTAGCTCCGGCTTTATTATGTATATAATAACAATGATATGCGTGTGTGTGTGTGTGTGTGCGTGCGCCCGTGCGCGGGTGTATGATAATACTATATAATTTATATTATGATGACATTTATCTGCCCCATCTCGCCTAGAGGTTTAGAAAGCCCCTTTTAGCTTCCCAGTCAGTCAATATGGGCTGAGCAAGTGAAGCTAGAGGCAGCCGAGATTTCCTTCCCTCCTCTTTCCCCTCGCACTTTACATATGCCCAGAGGCACCATGCACACTTAGCAGCAGCTGCCCGCCGGCCTCCCCGCCCGTCCCTTGTTTCTTCCATCCCTAACCCCCCCATTCCAGATTCACCGCGGGGATTGCTCGATGCCTATGCTTTGCGACGTAAAACTGGCCGAAGAAATAGGACCTTTTAAGGCGATTTAAAGTTATTATACTCTTATCTTGCTTAGAACGCCTATTAAATGTTAATAGGCGCGAATAAGGGAAGACCTTTTGCTGCGACCGGGGACACAAAACATCACCTAATATTACTGAGGTTTCATTAATAAATACTACAATAAAAATCCAGTTAAAGCTTATTTCTTTGGGTGGCTGCTCGGATCACCTGCGGCAGAGTACGAGGTTTTGTCCCTTCTTGCGGCAGCGTAGAGCAGAAGAGAGGACAGGAAGGTGCAGACGGATGACTAAAAGCAACGGACAAGACGTCGGCCATGATAGGAAGGTCGATTCCAAATGAACTGGGGGATGGCCAATTTAGACGGACGGGAGGTCGCCATGCCGAGAAGGTCTAGGACCGTGTTAATGCTATGGGACGGAAAAACGTGCCCTCCTGTGGTCAAAACGGGTATTGCGGCCGCCGAAATAAATAAACCTTTTGAATGGGATTTTAAGGTTATTATTCTCTATCTTTATTATTAACGCCTTATTAATATTAATATGGCGACGGGAGGCCCTTTTGCTGCGACCCTGGGGCAGAGTAAGATAACCTAATATTAGTAAGGTTTTATTAATAAAGAATAATAAACTTAAAACGCCATTTAAAAGGTTTATTTCTTTTGGTGGCTGCTGTACCTGCTTGTCCCTTAGCGAGAGATGGCGCGGCCTTCAAAAAGGCCTGTAATGATGAATTAAGGTTACTGTGATAGGTGCTAACTTTAAAGATAAACCTCACCAAACATACATAAATTTATTGCTATGGTTAATATTAAAAGGAGTGAGATTAGATTTTACCTTCGCTCCTAGTTTTGAAACTGACGCATTTATTAAAATGTTTTATGTCTACCTACATCACACCTATTTCTTTGCTGCATCTTAGTTTCTAATCTTCCTAGTATGCCCATTCGTGAATATCATTTCACTGGGGTGAAAAATAGACAGCTAGTCAATTGGGGTGGAAGGTGCCAGGCTAGAAATTGGGGGTGGGGGCTGAGTTTTAGTACCACCTTAGGTATGAGAAACCAGCTTTGGGCCAATTCCTATCCCAGTCAGCCTAAGTCTAACCCTAACCCTAGGGCTGTTGCTGCATGGCGAAAATAAGAGAAGGAAGGAGCATTAGATATATTTGCCGCCTTGAGTTATTTATAAAAATAACAAAGGCTGGATTAAAAAAATACGCAAAATTTAGAGCGGCTTTGGTCTAGTCGTGGTTAAGGCAGCAGACTAGAAAGTGGGAGGCTGTGAGTTCTAATCTGCTTTTAGAGGCAGAAAAGTCATCTGGGTCAGTCACTCCAAAACCAGCTTTGGGCCAGTCACTCTCTCTCGGCCCTAGGAAGGAAGCAACGGCAAACCATTTGTCTGAAATGGTATAGGGTTGTCTGCCTAAGCAGGGGGTTGGACTAGAAGACCTACAAGGTCCCTTCCAACTCGGTTATTCTATTCTAACCGCAGCTGGGGGAAAAAACCTTGCCAAGAAAACCGCAGGGATTTGGTCAGGCAATGGCCAGGAGTCGAGACTAAGTGGAAAGCACCAAATAATATTAAGAATACCAGCAATAACTTGCTAAACGCCCGGCTCCCTCCGGTGATGTTACTAGAAGGGAGTGCGAACACAGGCAATTGAGTTCATCGGGCAACGCGTGTCGTGGGAACGCAACTCCTAGTACCCACGCCGCCCATGAAAAGGCGGCGTCGAGCGGCAGATTCGGGGAAGCTTCCCTGAAGCCCCCGCCTCACCTGGCCTTGCTGCAAAGGCAGCAGCGCCGCCGGCTCCACCTTTGGGACAGCCTTCTCGGGGCGTCGCCGGGCTGTGACACCATCAGAAGGCGCGTCCCCTATTTCGGCAGAGAAGCCGAAAGGCACCATAGAGGTAGGAAAGGAGAGCGGAGTAAAGACTGGGCTTTCCGCTCTTGAAACCGTCGAACTTGGGAATCGCCATAGATATGTAACCAGAGAGCTCGGATGGAAATTGTAGAGCGGCCGGTAGAACCAAGACTTCCGAGTTTGCTGGAGCATATATGGAGGAAGACTTTGGATTGGAGTTAAGGACGGAAAAAAGACAATGCAGAAATCTGGATTGTATTGGGGGCGCCCTATATAAAAGCCCCCCGCAAAGGTGGAGTGTCACAGAGTATTGCACATCCATTCCCAGCCAGCAGGGGTCAAGTTTAATAATCCCTATAAGTCATCCAGCGTTTCTCAAACTTGGCAATTTTTGTGGACTTCAAGTCCCAGAATTCCCCAGCCTGCATGCAGTTTGCAGATAACTAAATGGTTTATCCAGGGAAAGCAGGAACTGTATTAAATTGGACTCCAGGGTTGACCGAGTACACCATCTCCAAATTTGTGACGTCCCCTAAAATTTGCTGGTGACCCCGAAGAGATCGCAATAAATAAATAAAAACACAAACCTATTTATTTAGCGTATGGCACAATACACTCCGATAGTATCTTTTCACTAGCCTCCACTAGTTGTGACACTGCTTAGGTTTTACAAAAGCAGCCAAGGCCATTAAGTGATGCTCCAGTCAGAGCTGAAGAAGCTTCTTGTATGAGAAGCGAAACGTCTTCAAAGAAAATCAAGAAAGTCCAGTTGCCTCCTGAAAAAGCATCTTTGGGACAATTATGACCCGGATGACTGAGAATCTCCATAGACAGTGAGAGACAATGCGGGATACTTAAGGCACTAGACTAGAAATCGGAAGACTGTCGGTTCTAGTCCCACCTTAGGCATGAAAGTCAGCTGTGGTGACCTTGGGGTCAGTCCTTCTCTCTTGGTCCTAGTAAGGAGGCAATGCCAAACCACCAGCTTCCCATCATAGCTATCTGCAATTGCATTGACGCATGACCGAATGTGTGCAGCTGGGGCCTGCGCACACCTGCAACATATCGTGTAGATCTATCTATCTATCTATCTATCTATCTATCTATCTATCTATCTATCTATCTATCTATCTATCTATCTATCTATCTATCTATCTATCTATCTATCTATCTATCTATCTATCTAAATATAAAGGATGCTGCGCTTCAATGGTTAGACGGCCTATTGTTATCTGAACAAAAATCTTTTTAACATTTATATTTTATGGTGTTTTTCTAATCTAGGTGAAATGTTAATATATACTGCAAGTCCTGTATGATATGCCATACGCTAAATAAATAAGTAAACAACCGCCCAATCAAGAAACTACCAGGAACACCTCCATCAACCCTGATAGGACAAGCCACTAAGTATATAAAGAGAGAGCAAATTCCCCTCTCTTCTAGCACTGATGATGTACCTAAGTTGGGGTCACGAAAACGTCTGCAAGAAAACCACCAAGCTCAGAGAGCACCAAGAACCTGAAGAGTACATGTTGTTGGATGATGGACCAAGTGGCCCTAGCTCCGGCTTTATTATTTATAAATAACAATGATATGCGTGGTGTGTGTGCGCGAACGGAGAGGTGTATGATAAATACTATATAATTCATATATGATGACATTTATCTGCCCCATCTCGCTAGAGGTTTTAGAAAGTCCCTGTTAGCTTCCCAGTCAGTCAATATGGGCTGAGCAAGTGAAGCTAGAGGCAGCCGAGATTTCCTTCCCTCCTCTTTCCCCTCGCACTTTACATATGCCCAGAGGCACCATGCACACTTAGAAGCAGCTACCCGCCGGCCTCCCCGCCCGTCCCTCGTTTCTTCCATCCCTAAACCCTCCATTCCAGATTCACCCGCCTGGGATTGACTCGATGCCTATGCTTTGCGACGTAAAACTGTGCCGAAAGAAATAGACCTTTTTAATGGGATTTTAAAGTTATTATCCTCTATCTTTATTAGTAACGCCTTATTAACGTTAATAGGGCGAAGGGAAGCCCTTTTGCTGCGACGCGGGGACACAAAAACATCACCTAATATTACTGAGGTTTCATTAATAAATACTACACTTAAAACTCCATTTAAAAGCTTTATTTCTTTTTGTGGCTGCTCGGCTCACCTGCGGCAGTACGAGGCTTTTTTCCCTTCTTGCGGCAGCGTAGAGCAGAAGAGAGGACAGGAAGGTGCCGACGGATGACTAAAAGCAACGGACAAGACGTCGGACATGATAGGAAGGTCGATTCCAAATGAACTGGGGGATGGCCAATTTGGACGGACGGGAGGTCGCCATGCCGAGAAGGTCTAGGACCGTGTTAATGCTATGGGACGGAAAAACGTGCCCTCCTGTGGTCAAAACGGGTATTGCGGCCGCCGAAATAAATAAACCATTTGAATGGGATTTTAAGGTTATTATTCTCTATCTTTATTATTAACGCCTTATTAATATTAATAGGAGGCCCTTTTGCTGCGACCCTGGGGCAGAGTAAGATAACCTAATATTAGTAAGGTTTTATTAATAAAGAATAATAAACTTAAAACGCCATTTAAAAGGTTTATTTCTTTTGGTGGCTGCTGTACCTGCTTGTCCCTTAGCGAGAGATGGCGCGGCCTTCAAAAAGGCCTGTAATGATGAATTAAGGTTACTTTGATAGGTGCTAACTTTAAAGATAAACCTCACCAAACATACACAAAATTTATTGCTATGCTTAATATTAAAATGAGTGAGATTAGATTTTACCTTCGCTGCTAGTTTTGAAACTGACGCATTTATTAAAATGTTTTATGTCTACCTACATCACACTACTTTCTTGCTGCATCTTAGTTTCTAATCTTCCTAGTATGCCCAGTCGTGAATATCATTTCACTGGGTTGAAAAATAGACAGCTAGTCAATTGGGGTGGAAGGTGCCAGGCTAGAAATTGGGGGTGGGGGCTGAGTTTTAGTACCACCTTAGGTATGAGAAACCAGCTTTGGGCCAATTCCTCTCCTAGTCAGCCTAAGTCTAACCCTAACCCTAGGGCTGTTGCTGCATGGCGAAAATAAGAGAAGGAAGGAGCATTAGATATATTTGCCGCATTGAGTTATTTATAAAAATAACAAAGGCTGGATTAAAAAAATATGCAAAATTTAGAGCGGCTTTGGTCTAGTCGTGGTTAAGGCAGCAGACTAGAAAGTGGGAGGCTGTGAGTTCTAATCTTGCTTTTAGAGGCAGAAAAGTCATCTGGGTCAGTCACTCCAAAACCAGCTTTGGGCCAGTCTCTCTCTCTCGGCCCTAGGAAGGAAGCAACGGCAAACCATTTGTCTGAAATGGTATAGGGTTGCCTGCCTAAGCAGGGGGTTGGACTAGAAGACCTCCAAGGTCCCTTCCAACTCGGTTATTCTATTCTAACCGCAGCTGGGGGGGGGGGAAACCTTGCCAAGAAAACCGCAGGGATTTGGTCAGGCAATGGCCAGGAGTCGAGACTAAGTGGAAAGCACCAAATAATATTAAGAATAACAGCAATAACTTACTAAACGCCCGGCTCCCCCCGGTGATGTTACTAGAAGGGAGTGCGAACACAGGCAATTGAGTTCATCGGGCAACGCGTGTCGTGGGAACGCAACTCCTAGTACCCACGCCGCCCATGAAAAGGCGGCGTCGAGCGGCAGATTCGGGGAAGCTTCCCTGAAGCCCCCGCCTCACCTGGCCTTGCTGCAAAGGCAGCAGCGCCGCCGCCTCCACCTTTGCCTTCTCCTTCGCCCCGGGACAGCCTTCTCGGGGCGTCGCCGGGCTGTGACACCATCAGAAGGCGCGTCCCCTATTTCGGCAGAGAAGCCGAAAGGCACCATAGAGGTAGGAAAGGAGAGCGGAGGAAAGACTGGGCTTTCCCCTCTTGAAACCGTCGAACTTGGGAATCGCCATAGAAATGTAACCAGAGAGCTCGGATGGAAATGGTAGAGCGGCCGGTAGAACCAAGACTTCCGAGTTTGCTGGAGCAGATATGGAGGAAGACTTTGGATTGGAGTTAAGGACGGAAAAAAGACAATGCAGAAATCTGGATTGTATTGGGGGCGCCCTATATAAAAGGCCCCCGCAAAGGGGGAGTGTCACAGAGTATTGCACATCCATTCCCAGCCAGCAGGGGACAAGTTTAATCCCTATAAGTCATCCAGCGTTTCTCAAACTTGGCAATTTTTGTGGACTTCAAGTCCCAGAATTCCCCAGCCTGCATGCAGTTTGCAGGTAACTAAATGGTTTATCCAGGGAAAGCGGGAACTGTATTAAATTGGACTCCAGGGTTGACCGAGTACACCACCTCCAAATTTGTGACGTCCCCTAAAATTTGCTGGCAACCCCCAAGCGATCGCAATAAATAAATAAAAACACAAACGTATTTATTTAGCGTATGGCACAATACACTCCGATAGTATCTTTTCACTAGCCTCCACTAGTTGTGACACTGCTTAGGTTTTACAAAAGCAGCCACGGCCATTAAGTGATGCTCCAGTCAGAGCTGAAGAACCTTCTTGTATGAGAAGCGAAACGTCTTCAAAGAAAATCAAGGAAGTCCAGTTGCCTCCTGAAAAAGCATCTTTGGGACAATTATGACCCAGATGACTGAGAATCTCCATAGACAGTGAGAGACAATACTTAAGGCACTGGACTAGAAATCGGAAGACTGTCGGTTCTAGTCCCACCTTAGGCATGAAAGTCAACTGTGGTGACCTTGGGGTCAGTCCTTCTCTCTTGGTCCTAGTAAGGAGGCAATGCCAAACCACCAGCTTCCCATCATAGCTATCTGCAATTGCATTGACGCACGACCGAATGTGTGCAGCTGGGGCCTGCGCACACCTGCAAGATATCGTGTAGATCTATCTATCTATCTATCTATCTATCTTATCTATCTATCTATCTATCTATCTATCTATCTATCTATCTATCTATCTATCTATCTATCTATCTATCTATCTATCTATCTATCATCTATCATCTATCATCTATCATCTATCATCTATCTATCTATCTAATATAAAGGAGGCTGCACTTCAATGGTTGGTGAATATCATTTCACTGGGGTGAAAAATAAGACAGCTAGTCAATTGGGGTGGAAGGTGCCAGGCTAGAAATTGGGGGTAGGGGCTGAGTTTTAGTACCACCTTAGGTATGAGAAACCAGCTTTGGGCCAATTCCTCTCCTAGTCAGCCTAAGTCTAACCCTAACCCTAGGGCTGTTGCTGCATGGCGAAAATAAGAGAAGGAAGGAGCATTAGATATATTTGCCGCCTTGAGTTATTTATAAAAAAATAACAAAGGCTGCATTAAAAAAATACGCAAAAAGTCATCTGGGTCATCACTCCAAAACCAGCTTTGGGCCAGTCACTCTCTCTCGGCCCTAGGAAGGAAGCAACGGCAAACCATTTGTCTGAAATGGTATAGGGTTGCCTGCCTAAGCAGGGGGTTGGACTAGAAGACCTCCAAGGTCCCTTCCAACTCCGTTATTCAGCTGGGGGGAAAAACCTTGCCAAGAAAACCGCAGGGATTTGGTCAGGCAATGGCCAGGAGTCGAGACTAAGTGGAAAGCACCAAATAATATTAAGAATAACAGCAATAACTTGCTAAACGCCCGGCTCCCTCCGGTGATGTTACTAGAAGGGAGTGCGAACACAGGCAATTGAGGTCATCGGGCAACGCGTGTCGTGGGAAACGCAACTCTAGTACCACGCCGCCCATGAAAAGAAAAGGCGGCGTCGAGCGGCAGATTCGGGGAAGCTTCCCGGAAGCCCCCGCCTCACCTGGCCTTGATGCAAAGGCAGCAGCGCCGCCGGCTCCACCTTTGCCTTCTCCTTGGCCGCGGGACAGCCTTCTCGGGGCGTCGCCGGGCTGTGACGCCATCAGAAGGCGCGTCCCCTATTTCGGCAGAGAAGCGGAAAGGAACCATAGAGGTAGGAAAGGAGAGCGGAGGGCAGACTGGGCTTTCCGCTCTTCAAACCGTCGATCTTGGGAATCGCCATAGATATGTAACCAGAGAGCTCGGGTGGAAATGGTAGAGCGGCCGGTAGAACCAAGACTTCCGAGTTTGCTGGAGCATATATGGCGGAAGACTTTGGATTGGAGTTAAGGACGGAAAAAAGACAATGCAGAAAACTGGATTGTATTGGGGGCGCCCTATATAAAAAAGCCCCCCGCAAAGGTGGAGTGTCACAGAGTATTGCACATTCATTCCCGGCCAAGCAGGGGACAAGTTTATAATCTTTTGTTATCCCTGTAAGTCTCCTCGTTTTTCTCCACTTGGGCAATTTTTTTTTTTGTGGACTTCAAGTCCCAGAATTCCCCAGCCTGCATGCAGTTTGCAGGTAACTAAATGGTTTATGCAGGGAAAGCAGGAACTGTATTAAATTGGACTCCAGGGTTGACCGAGTACACCACCTCCAAATTTGTGACGTCCCCTAAAATTTGCTGGCAACCCCCAAGTGATCGCAATAAATAAATAAAAACACAAACGTATTTATTTAGCGTATGGCACAATACACTCCGACAGTATCTTTTCACTAGCCTCCACTAGTTGTGACACTGCTTAGGTTTTACAAAAGCAGTCAAGGCCATTAAGTGATGCTCCAGTCAGAGCTGAAGAACCTTCTTGTATGAGAAGCGAAACGTCTTCAAAGAAAATCAAGAAAGTCCAGTTGCCTCCTGAAAAAGCATCTTTGGGACAATTATGACCCGGATGACTGAGAATCTCCATAGACAGTGAGAGAGAATGCGGGATACTTAAGGCACTCGACTAGAAATCGGAAGACTGTCGGTTCTAGTCCCACCTTAGGCATGAAAGTCAACTGTGGTGACCTTGGGGTCAGTCCTTCTCTCTTGGTCCTAGTAAGGAGGCAATGCCAAACCACCAGCTTCCCATCATAGCTATCTGCAATTGCATTGACGCACGACCGAACGTGTGCAGCTGGGGCCTGCGCACACCTGCAACATATCGTGTACATCTATCTATCTATCTATCTATCTATCTATCTATATATCTATCTATCTATCTATCTATCTATCTATCTATCTATCTATCTATCTATCTATCTATCTATCTATCTATCTATCTATCTATCTATCTATCTATCTATCTATCTATCTATCTATCTATCTATCTATCTATCTATCTATCTATGTAATATAAAGGATGCTGCGCTTCAATGGTTAGACGGCCTATTGGTATCTGAACAAAAATCTTTTTAACATTTATATTTTATTGTGTTTTTCTAATCTAGTTGAAATGTTAATATATACTGCAAGTCCATGTATGATATGCCATACGCTAAATAAATAAGTAAACAACCGCCCAATCAAGAAACTACCAGGAACACCTCCATCAACCCTTATAGGACAAGCCACTAAGTATATAAAGACAGAGCAAATTCCTCTCTCTTCTAGCACTGATGATGTTACCTAGTTGGGTCACGAAACGTCTGCAAGAAAACCACCAAGCTCAGAGAGCACCAAGGACCCCTGAAGAGACAATGTTGTTGGATGATGGACCAAGTGGCCCCTTAGCTCCGAGCTTTATTATTTATATAATAACAATGATATGCGTGTGTGTGTGTGTGTGCGTGCGTGGGTGTATGATAATACTATATAATTTATATTATGATTGCATTTATCTGCCCCATCTCGCCTAGAGGTTTAGAAAGCCCCTTTTTGCTTCCCAGTCAGTCAATATGGGCTGAGCAAGTGAAGCTGGAGGCAGCCAAGATTTCCTTCCCTCCACTTTCCCCTCGCACTTTACATATGCCCAGAGGCACCGTGCACACTCAGAAGCAGCTGCCCGCCGGCCTCCCCGCCCGTCCCTTGTTTCTTCCATCCCTAAACCCTCCATTCCAGATTCACCCGCCTGGGATTGCCTCGCTGCCTATGCTTTGCGACGTAAAACTGTGCCGAAAGAAATAGACCTTTTTAATGGGATTTTAAAGTTATTATCCTCTATCTTTATTAGTAACGCCTTATTAATGTTAATAGGGCGAAGGGAAGCCCTTTTGCTGCGACGCGGGGACACAAAAACATCACCTAATATTACTGAGGTTTCATTAATAAATACTACACTTAAAACTCCATTTACAAGCTTTATTTCTTTTTGTGGCTGCTCGGCTCACCTGCGGCAGTCCGAGGCTTTTTTCCCTTCTTGCGGCAGCGTAGAGCAGAAAAGAGGACAGGAAGGTGCCGACGGATGACTAAAAGCAACGGACAAGAATTCGGCCATAATAGGAAGGTCGATTCCAAATGAACTGGGGGATGGCCAATTTGGACGGACGGGAGGTCGCCATGCCGAGAAGGTCTAGGAGTTAATGCTATGGGACGGAAAAACCTGCCCTCCTGTGGTCAAAACGGGTATTGCGGCCGCCGAAATAAATAAACCTTTTGAATGGGATTTTAAGGTTATTATTCTCTATCTTTATTATTAACGCCTTATTAATATTAATAGGGCGACGGGAGGCCCTTTTGCTGAGACCCTGGAGCAGAGTAAGATAACCTAATATTAGTATGGTTTTATTAACAAAGAATAATAAACTTAAAACGCCATTTAAAAGGTTTATTTCTTTTGGTGGCTGCTGTACCTGCTTGTCCCTTAGCGAGAGATGGCGCGGCCTTCAAAAAGGCCTGTAATTATGAATTAAGGTTACTTTGATAGGTGCTAACTTTAAAGATAAACCTCACCAAACATACATAAATTTATTGCTATGCTTAATATTAAAATGAGTGAGATTAGATTTTACCTTCGCTGCTAGTTTTGAAACTGACGCATTTATTAAAATGTTTTATGTCTACCTACATCACACTAATTTCTTGCTGCATCTTAGTTTCTAATCTTCCTAGTATGCCCATTCGTGAATATCATTTCACTGGGGGGAAAAATAGACAGCTAGTCAATTGGGGTGGAAGGTGCCAGGCTAGAAATTGGGGGTGGGGGCTGAGTTTTAGTACCACCTTAAGGTATGAGAAACCAGCTTTGGGCCAATTCCTCTCCTAGTCAGCCTAAGTCTAACCCTAACCCTAGGGCTGTTGCTGCATGGCGAAAATAAGAGAAGGAAGGAGCATTAGATATATTTGCCGCCTTGAGTTATTTATAAAAAAATAACAAAGGCTGCATTAAAAAAATACGCAAAAAGTCATCTGGGTCAGTCACTCCAAAACCAGCTTTGGGCCAGTCACTCTCTCTCGGCCCTAGGAATGAAGCAACGGCAAACCATTTGTCTGAAATGGTATAGGGTTGCCTGCCTAAGCAGGGGGTTGGACTAGAAGACCTCCAAGGTCCCTTCCAACTCGGTTATTCTATTCTAACCGCAGCTGGGGGGGGGGGGAAACCTTCCAAAAAAACCCGCAGGGTTTGGGTCAGGCAATGGCCAGTATTCGAGACTAAGTGGAAAGCACCAAAATAATATAAGATAAACAGCAATAACTTGCTAAACGGGGCCCTGGCTCCCTCCGGTGATGTTACAGAAGGGGAGTGCGAACACGGCAATTGAGTTCATCGGCAACGCGTGTCGTGGAACGCAACTCCATACCCACGCCGCCCATGAAAAGGCGGCGTCGAGCGGCAGATTCGGGGAAGCTTCCCTGAAGCCCCCGCCTCACCTGCCCTTGATGCAAAGGCAGCAGCGCCGCCGGCTCCACCTTTGCCTTCTCCTTGGCCGCGGGACAGCCTTCTCGGGGCGTCGCCGGGCTGTGACGCCATCAGAAGGCGCGTCCCCTATTTCGGCAGAGAAGCGGAAAGGCACCATAGAGGTAGGAAAGGAGAGCGGAGGGAAGAGTGGGCTTTCCCCTCTTCAAACCGTCGATCTTGGAAATCGCCATAGAAATGTAACCAGAGAGCTCGGGTGGAAAT
>JALGBA010003122.1:0-48429 GCA_023970755.1 Azemiops feae | reverse complement strand
TAAATGGTCGTTTATATTACACTATCTACAATATACACTAGGAACAAAATACATTCACATAGTAATACAGCAAACTCCAACACACAGCAGTTACAGCAGGAAATGGACAAGAGAGAGACACTTCAGAAAAGCCTTCCCTTTTATACCCAGGATCTTAAAGTGATACAGACACAGACCCTGCTGAGTCATTCCTATCATTACATCATTCACCTTACATACATCATTACATAAGCTGTTTAGCTATTAAATTATTACCTTGACATAAAAGCTTGGCTGAGGCTCAGAGAGGCTAAATAGTTATCAGTGTCTGGGCATTGTGCCAAATCCACTCTAGATACAAGAAGCCTAATGCTGTACCTCTAAGCCACCACTAGATGTCCTCAGATATCCATTTTCCAACACTTAAAGCAAACAATTATTTCCACTTTAAAGTTTCTTGAGTTTCACCCCAATATTCTTTGCAAAAAAAAAAAAAAAGCTTAACAGTTTTCTCAGTTCTGCAATTCATCAACACTCTGTCTTTATATTACTTCTACTTTGGTATAATATTATTCTCCATTTTTTGTCCCCAAGAAAGATTAGCCCGCTGCTTTCGTTTCTCTGGAAGGGTGGGGCAAAGGTCCCCTTCCTACTCATGTTTGGGGATTTCTTGCTTTATGAGAATTTGTCTTATCCAGGGAATCAAGTATCAAAATAGTAGAGAAAGGATTAACATTCTCACCCAGTTCCATGCACACTGTTTAGAATGCTGGTAAGTGCTTTCTTTGTTCGGTTGTCTGTGGCTTGGGCTGGCCTCAAAAATGCAGCCAGACTTTCCTCTGCCGGTTTGGAGGGCTTTCCTCATATCAAACGGAAAGACCGCCGTGTCTCTGTGATCTACGAAGGTCCCCTCCTTCTTCGTTGCCTCTCTGGAGTGACTTTAGGCCCATTTAGGGGCCCCTGGCAAGGTAAAATCAGCTGTGGGAAGCAGAGCCCACTTTCCTTCAGCTGCATCACCATGACACAAACCGGAGGTCCTGGCAGCTTCAAGTTTTGATGATGACTATCATGTCCCCACTCAGTATTTTCTTCCTTAAGCTAAACATAATTAATTCCTTAACCCTTTTTTCACAGGATTTAACTTCCAGACCGCTTATCATCTTTGTTGCTTTTCTCTGCACTCTTTCTAGGATAGCATCTTTTT
This sequence comes from Azemiops feae, assembly GCA_023970755.1. Lineage (NCBI taxonomy): Eukaryota > Metazoa > Chordata > Lepidosauria > Squamata > Viperidae > Azemiops > Azemiops feae. The sequence goes on along the minus strand of JALGBA010003122.1, from coordinate 47,246 downwards.
TGTATTGTGGATGCAGTATTTCAAGTGTGTTAGTGCAGTAGAGAGTGGTAGTATCACTTCCCATGATCTTGATGCTATCTATTGATGCAATCCATCACTGCATTGGTTTTTCTGGCAGCTGCAGCATACTCATCTCTGTGAGAGGGGTCTAGGTGTCCTGGTGGACCACCACTTTAATCACTTTATCAAAGAAGGCAATAAAATGTGTTTTGCATGATCCGTGCTGACATCTATTAATCATCTTGTTCATTTCTAAGTGCTCACAAATAATCTGCTTTATTACCTTTTCCAGAATTTTCCTAAATACTGATTTCAAGTTGATTGGTCTGTAGTTTCCTAGATCTACTTTTTCCCTCATTTTGAAGATTGAAACCAGAAAGGTTCTTTTCCAGTCCTCTGTTTTCACATACTCCAGGAGCTCTGAAAAATTTCATTCAGTGGTTCTGAGATGATATCTACCAGCATGTTCTGTACCCTGATATGTAAACCATCTGGCCCAGGAGATTTTAACCTAAGCAGCTAAGTGTTTTCTTACTAATTCCTTACATATTTTAACCCATATTTCTCTTCTGTCTCCCATGGTGCTGCTTTTCCCTTTTGGATTATTTTTCCCTTTTGTGTAATGACAGATGAAAAAAGCAGGACCACTTTCTACCTGCTGTCCATTACCTTCTTGTCATCTTCTCCCATTAGTAGACCAACCATTTTCATGGTTTTCTCCTTGCTCCTTACATATCAAAATAAAAATTATTTCTGACATCTGTTGCAAGTCAACTTATTCTGAGCCTTAGTCTTCCTGACTTCATCCTTGCAGATTCAGGCTATTGCTGGTACTCTAGTCTAATTATATGCCTCTCTTTCTATTTTTTATACTTTTCCTTTTTGTCCCTTACCTTGTCAGAGAGCTTTTTATGCAACTGTGCTGGTTTTAATAGGTGTCTCTTGTTTTTCTGTGATGGTGTTTCTGTTTGGCCCTTTTATTATCTGAGTTTTCATAGTTTCCATATTTTTCTATCTAGGATTTCCACCCTTAGAATCCTCCCTATTCTTCCTCTTAATTTGTAGAATTCAGCTCTCTTAAAATCTATAATCTAGAATACTTCTTAAAATCTAGAACATTATAACATTAATCATAGACACATTTATTTATTATTTTGTGTGTACCAGATACTTAGCTGTCTTTTCAGGAAGAAACTGGGAATCAATTAATTGCTTAAAATAAAGGAATGAGTATTGTATATTATATATTGTATATTGTATATATTATATATTGTATATTGTATAGGAACATAGACTCAAGGCGGAAATTACAAATAAACAAAGATAAGATCACAGCAGATGGACGGAAATTGCCAGGATGACCTTTTTAAGTGTAAAGCAACTTCAAAGAATGACTAAAGAAAATAGAAAAGGGGAGTTGGGAAGGTTTCTTAGGTGTGATGTGCATTGTAAAAGGTATAAAATGTATAGCTTGAAAACTGCTCTTTGCGCTCTTTGAGCTCAGTCCAACTTGGGAAGGATCTAAGAGGGCGCGTTTGCAAACGCTTTTCTTTTCTTTTTATTCTTTTTATGTTTTTCTTCAATAAAACTTTGTTTTGTTAACCAGACTTGTCTTCGTATTGTGAGTATCAAATTTTGGGGTTTTTAAATCTCACAATCTTGGTGGAGAATGTGGGCATTAAGAGCCTCTAAGGGACACTGTTCTCAGTAAAATCCAGGGGCGTGCCTATTGATTTCAACTGCCTGGAGTTATCTGAGATCTAGTTTCCCCTTGCAGGCTCCGAGCCGAACTAAATTGACAACTCTGGTCTACAAAAATCAAAGAACAGGAAAAAGGAAGAGAGTCAACAACTGAGGTCCAAGACCAGGTAACCCAGTGCACTGGCCCAGGTAAGAAACCTTTGCCCCGAAGGCGGGAAACACGCAATTGTACCTGGGTGGTCAGGAGAGTGATTGTGGGAGGTTTCTGCGATAACAGCTGTGTGAGTGTGATGGGCTGTTCTGGGAACACTGGTAAGTGCAAAGCGAGTGCGGACCTGAAAGGTTGTATTTCCAACTCCCGCGAGGGGGAAGGCCAGCCTGAAGGGAAGCGAACTGCTGTTAAGAGTTTTCAGTGGCCGTCAAATCGAGAACCTCAGGGAACCATAATCAGGGAAACTCTCAAAAAGATGGGCAGTTGTTGTAGTTGTTGTTGTAAACTTAAAGAAAGGAAAATAACTGTAAAATTAACTAATAGAGATGTAGAAATACCTTCTGACAGTCCGTTAGGACAATTACTAAGTCAGTGGGAGGATGAGAAAATTGAGTAGCTTCAAACAGGAAAACCCATCTTGCTAGCAGCAGATCCCTTGTGTCTGTGGATGGGTTTCCCAGGCCCTGCCCATGTGGAGCCAGGGTAGAAAAGGAAGTTTTGAGTTTGAGCTCAAGGACTGCTTGGGAAAGAAGGGGAATGAGAGAAATGTGTGTATGTCTCTGTGTGTGAGTGAGAAAACCCTTTTTCCCAATCACAGTTTTCTGTTCTCTTTTCCTTGTCTTGGTATGTATATGTGTGTCAGAGTCTTTTGTGTGTGAGGTAAATATGACTGTTACTAATCTCAAGAGAAAAGAAGATACCAAAGGAAACACCCTCACTCTGTTTGTCTGGCCAACAAACAAAGTGAAGAAAGATGTGTTTGTTTGTTTTTCTTTCTCTCTCTCTCTCTCTCTCTCTCTCTCTCTCTCTTTAAGAACAGCCCAAAGTTAGCAGGAACAATAATGTTGGAAGGGACCTTGGAGGTCATCTAGTCCAACACCCTGCTCAGGCAGGAAATCCTATACCATTTTCTTGCCTATTAGTTCTGCTCTCTCCCTTTTGCAAATGTTATTCAGAAGTGTGTTAATGCCTTTTCAAACTCTGTCTGCAGGCACAAAACCCCCTACCCCATGCTTTTTCTGGCTGTGTTGTTTTAAGAGCGAGAGAGACAAAAAGGAGAAGGGGGGGTTGATCTTTTTAACTTTTTCTCTGCTTAGAATTCTGGTTTGAGGAAGGAGGGGTGGATGAGAATGTTTTAACCTACTTAATGGAAATTTGCTTCCATGTGGATGGAATCTGATTAAATTGGAATCTGACTAAATTTATATTAACACCAATGCTAGAGTTTGATATAAAACTATTTCAGTAACTCAGAATATCTTATTAAGCTTGTTTATTTTTTTGTGAAGTTAAAACAAAGAAGTTGAGAAAAAAATTGGGATTGTAAATAGCTATGTTGTTTTGACTAAAGATTTATATGCAAAACTGTTAGAAAAAGAGCTTATGTTAACAAATACAAACAGAGTTTGGTGAGCACTCTTTTGTTGGCTCTTCACTAGGTGATTTGTTTGTAAATATGGACAAAGGAATGGCTTGGAGGAGGTTTTGACCCAGAAGTGAGGGACAAGAGGCAGCCAGTGGCATTTTTGTCTAAAATTGACATTTGGGGACATCTTGGTGGTTAGCATTTCTTATCAAGTGTGGGCAATTTTAAATCAGGAAGCCAAAAGGAGGTACACACTTGTTCATAGCAAAGTAGTTGGGAAAAAGAAAAGAACGAGAAAAAGAGATACATAATGAAGATGCGATAGTAGATGGGGAGGAGAAAATGTGAGTGGAGGCTGGATGAATTTCCCTCCCTTAGTCAGCACAAAACTGTGGATTTTATGCCTTACGGCAGGCTCTGAGCTTGTTAATAAGGGAGAAGGAGAATATATACACTGACTCCAAGTATGTTTATGGAGTCTTGAATACTTTTGGAGAAGAGAAATGAAGAGGATTGATTAATAGTAAAGGGAAAGAGTTGGCTTATGTAAAGTTGATAGAAGATGTACTTGTGGAAGAAGAAAAGAAAAAGTTATGCCAGAGTGGCAGAAGGGAAGTGAAGGAATGGATAATAGAAGGAAGAAACAGGAAAGTTGCTTTTAAGTTGGTTTGCACAGACTTGTGAATTGCATGCATTAAGCAGGGAGACTGCCATTAACGTGGTCAGCCCAAACATGTGAATTGTATGCCTTAAAACAAGCCTTAAAATGTTGAAGGAACAAGAATGTACTATAGAAATATGGAAAGAGGGAAAAATGGGAAGTAGAAGGCGGGGAGACATTATTTATAAAAACGGGTATGCAATTATAAATGCCTCCCCTTGGCCTTATTAAGGATACGAACACAACCATGTAAAGATATTGGATTGTCATCATTTGAATTCATGTTTGGAATACCTTATATGGGGAAGGAGGGATTACCAAGAATTGAATTGAAAGATAAAATAATTAGAAAATATGTATTTGAACTGTCCAGATGTTTTTCTTTCTTGCGACAGAGAGGCATTCTTGCTCAAACCTCACCCTTGGACTTTGCAGTACACCAATACAAGGCAGGACAGTGGGTGTTGATAAAAGCCTGGAGAGACGAAAAACTAACTCCAACTTGGGAAGGACCTTACATCGTCCTATTAACCACTGAGACAGCTATCCGGACAGCTGAAAAAGGTTGGACCCATTACTCCCGAATAAAAAGGCCCGTGCCAGCCCCAGAGGAGTGGAAGGTGGAATCTCACCAAGGAGACCCACTGAAGTTAATGTTTTGAAGGACTTAATGGACTAGTAGTCAATCTTCCTGACAGAAGGAGGGGTAATAGAGGCATAAAAACTAAACTTTGCATTTTTTTCCTATCCAGAACTGAATGGTTGTCTATATTTCTGCCTCAATCAAAGAAAACCAAGATTGAGCAAATCTACCACCTCCCGGATGTGCTGGTTTTGTAGGTGCCTTTGTGGGTGTTGTTGCTGCTCTCACTGTATTGATTGTGTTCGGTGTACAGGGTGTGAGATAGAGTGTGATGTTAAGATCATAGAAGATGTATTGGATACGTGGAAGAATAAAACTCTCAAGTTCACAAAGGGAAAAGAGGGAATTTGGGCATTAACTACAAATTTAGTAGGAAAAGTATGTTATGAAAGAAAAATGAATAATAGGAGAATAGCAGTAGGAGACATGATTTGCTTGACTGTATGGAACAACGACAGTTGGTGGGGAGGTAGTGGAATATCAAAGAAAGAGACATTAAGTGAAATAACTGAGATGGCTTATTTAAAAGATCCTGAAAACGACACCCTGGACTGGATAGCCCCGGAAGGTATGTATTGGATATGTGGAAAATATGCCTATGGGTATCTACCCAAGGGGTGGTATGGATCTTGTATCTTAGGAATAATAAAGCCAAATTTTTTTCCTCCTCATCAAACAGAAACAATTGCTGGGACTAACTGTATATGATGATTTATCAGATAAAATCCGAGCAAAAAGAACCATACAATCAAGTGATATTAAAATTGGAACTTGGAAGGATGATGATTGGACTCCAGAGAAGATCATCAACTATTATGGACTGGCCACATGGGCGGAAGATGGCACTTTAGGTGCCAGAGAGCCCATCTATATTTTAAACAGGGTAATTCGGCTATAAGCAGTGCTCGAAGTAATTATCAATGACACTGTAAGTACTCTGACACATTTAGCTAAGGAAAGTGTAAAATCTCAAACCTACATCATGCAGAATCGGTTAGCCTTAGATTACTTATTAGCCCAAGAAGGAGGTGTATGTGGAAAATTTAATTTGAGTAATTGCTGCATTGAAGTAGATGAGAGTGGTAAGGTAGTAAAGGACATTACAGACAAGATGATAAAATTAGCTCATGTCCCAGTCCAAACCTGGAGGGGATTAACCTTAGATGGAGTAAATAACTGGTTTGGAGGATGGTTTGCAAATTGGAAAGAATTAGCAAAATTTACAATATTAGGATTCTTGGCTATTATGTTTTTACCATACAAATGCTAATAAAACGAACAATGAAGAACATGGCTTTAATAACAACTTCAATAGAGAGTGGGGAAAAAAGAAACAATGCTAATAATGAAGGTAGGAAAATAGGGATAGGGGAAAGAAGATTCAGAATATGAAAACTTGCTTACACAGGAATGTAAAGAAAATATAGGGAGTTACGAACTATTAAAAGTATAAAAGAATAATTCAGGTGGAAAAGAAAAAGGAGGGAATTAAAGAAAATAAAATAAAAGTTATTCTTTTATAATAATGTAGTGCAAATGTAGCAATGTAATGCCAATGTATGAGACTGTCTGTTTACTGTTTCCTGCCTATGCAAAGTGTCCACAAAAAGTAATCGGCAAAGACAATGAATTATGACCTACTAAAAATTCCTAAGGGAACAGGAATTTACACCTTGAGCAGAAATCACTATAAGGAAGAGAGGAACATAGACTCAAGGTGGAAATTACAAATAAACAAAGATAAGATCACAGCGGATGGACAGAAATTGCCAGGATGACCTTTTTAAGTGTAAAGCAACTTCAAAGAATGACTAAAGAAAATAGAAAAGGGGAGTTGGGAGGGTTTCTTAGGCATGACGTGCATTGTAAAAGGTATAAAATGTATAGCTTGAAAACTGTTCTTTGCGCTCTTTGAACTCAATCCAGCTTGGGAAGGGTCTAAGAGGGCACGTTTGCAAACGCTTTTCTTTTCTTTTTATTCTTTTTATGTTTTTCTCCAATAAAACTTTGTTTTGTTAACCACACTTGTCTTCGTATTGTGAGTATCAAATTTTGGGGTTTTTAAATCTCACAGTGGTAAGAAGCCAAAAACATTAATAAGACCAGCTTCTGTGCTGAGAACATCTTCATCAAGTAAGGCTGGTTGACTCCCACACTCTTGCTCTCTCAAGGTTGGGAGTGAAGAAGCAGCGACCTTGGGAGCTAGCATATTAGCTATTAAAGGTTTAACCTTTTAATCACAAAATACACTGGCAGGAAAAATTTGAAATGAAGCTAGATGTGCTCTCATCTTGAATAGCATCAAAGAGATGGTAGACTGCTTAAAGGACGGGAGTATCTGCTTCCAATTTGGGACATCTTGGAGCCATTTGACAGCACACAAATCAATCTGCCCACCTTGGCAGTGAAGAAGCTGACCTTCTTCACTAGCGCCTGAGCGAATGAATGGCTTCATGTGGAGTCGGAGGCAGCCGGCAACAGAGAATGAGAGAGCCAGCTCTGGAGCATAGCTAAGCATCCCAACGCTGGAAAAAAAGGCAATGGAGAGCAGCGAACTGGCATGTGAATAGCAGACAAGGAGGGAGACCGTTGGAAGCAGCAAACTGGTGGGTCACAGCATTTACTCAGCAATTGCTTAGGCCCACACCCCAATCAAGGCAGCCTAGCTCAAGAGGGCAGCCAGGCAGCCCGACCCAGGGCCCAGCAAAGCAGAGACAGACCGACTCACAGGCATCTCCCTGCTTCCCTCCAGCCCCACAGCCCTCCCCAGGGGACACTTGCCTCAGGTTGAGGACTGGATCAGCGTTCCCTCCCCAGTGAGATCCCACCCCACCTCCTGCTAGCCTGGCCTGGCAGAGAACAAAAGGCCTACAGCAATCCCTCTGCTGTGAGGAATTGGAGGCGGAAAAACCTGAGGGGGGAGGGGGAGAAACGCAGCAGCAGCAACAGAGAGGCTTCAAGCCAGAGACTTCTCTGATTTCTCAAGCTGAGTAGTCGACTGAGAGGAGCAGGCCAGACAGAGAAGCTGAGCCAATCGGAAAGCTGAATGGAGGCCTGACCAGGGAGCCAACAGACAAAAGAAGAGGCTGGAGCAGCAAGCAACAGAAGTGAAGGCAACAATTAAGTTTGAGGTCACAATAGGAAGGGAGGGAAGACCCCCAGTAAAGAACAAAAAGAAATTGGAGCTCAAATTTTTTTAAAAAAAAATAGAGGGGAAAAAATGATAAATAAAACTAACACAATAGTAAAAAGGTTAAATAAATAACAAGGTAGCACAAACAGGCAGAAAAAAGGATAGAAAAATAGGCATAATTACCCAGAACAGAGAAGCTAGAAACAAGGCTAACAGCAAAGCACATCCATCAACCAAAAAGAGGGATTTTCAAACAACAAACTCATGAAACAGGTCTGATACTATTGTGCTATGTAATACATGTTCCATGTATGCACTCATGCCCAAAGAACACCCAAACTATACATGCATTAGATGCAAATTATGTGAACTACTACAGGAAAAAGTTAGGAACTTCGAGGCAATTCTAGCCAAACCCCAACATACGAAAGAAAGCTCCACCCAAACCGAACTAAATAATGAACAAATAAATCCCAGAGGATTTGACCCTACTGATAAACCCTTGGAGGAAGACAAATGGAGGTAAGTCACACACAGAAGGAAACACAATAATCAAAGAAAGAAGCAGTATATAACAAACAAACCCCTTCTGCCCAACCCAACCCAACCAGAAACAGCCCCACTAAAACTGAGCAATCGATTTCTTCCTTTAGATGGAAACGTGCAGACCCACAACCTCCCCCTCAAAGAAAACATACAGACACCTAGCAAAGAAACAACTTCAAATATTCCTAAAAAAGTTACTTCAAATATCCCTTAAAAAGTCACATCAACAAACACACCAGAGATAAACAGAAAAGCACCCCAGACTGCAGCCCCCCAAAAAGGAAGGCGAGTGTTAGTAATAGGAGATTCTATCCTCAAAGGAACAGAATCAGCCATCTGCAGGGTGGTATGTTGTATCCCTGGAGCAAAAATCAAACGTGGCTGAGAACCTACCCAAAATAATTAGGCCTACAGATTACTACCCTTTCCTCCTCCTCCACATTGGGACGAACGACACAACAAACAACCTGAGTACAATAATGAGAGATTGCAAACAACTAGACAATAAAATTAAGAAGCTAGGAGCACAAGTAGTGTTTTCATCAGTACTCCCAACGAAAGGCCAACACCCATGAGGGAAAAAAGAATTTTAGAAACAAAACATTAGGCTAAAGGGTTGGTGTCGCCAAGAAAATTTTGGTTTCCTGGATCATGGACTGCATTTCCTACACGAAGGACTCTTGGCAAGGGATGGCTGCACCTCACGAAAACAGGCAAAAATGTACTTGGAAAAAGACTGGCTCAACTCATCAGGAGGGCTTTAAACTACAACTGAGGGGGAAGGGTGACCAATCTCTAGAATCTCTAGAACCCAAAACCAATCACAAATCCCAAGAAAACAAATCAAACAATGAGGTAGGCAGTGATGAGAAAAAGGGAAAAAGTCAAACAACAATCAGGAGATGTGAGAAACACACCCATGGACAGGCATAAAAGTCTTAAATGCTTACATACAAATGCTCAAAGCTTGGGGAACAAACAGGGTGAACTAGAAGCAATAGTACATGAGGGAGGGTATGAAATAGTTGGCATAACAAAAACCCGGTGGGACGAAACCCATGAATGGAATGGACTGATGGATGGATACAAATTGTTCAAAAGAAACAGGTCTACAAAAAGAGGAGGGGGAGTTGCAATATATGTAAGAGAACACTACATATCTACAGAAATGCACATGATCAAAGATAAAATCTCTCCAGAATGTATATGGGTCAATATAAAAGAAAAAAGTGACATTGCCATAGGTGTATATTACAGGCCACCCAACCAATCAGAAGAAATAGATGAACTTTTTGCCAACCAGTTAACAAATGTATGTAGGAAGCATACCACAGTAGTAATAGGAGACTTCAACTATCCAGATATCAACTGGGAGACAAACTGCAGTGAGCAGGAGATCAATAGGATTTCTAACCAACCTAGCCAACAACTTTGTCATTCAAAAGGTGGAGGAGGGAATTAGACGTAAAGCTATACTGGACTTAATCCTTACAAATAGAGAAGAAGTGATAGAGGGAATTGAAATTGCTGGAACCTTGGGTGAAAGTGGCCACATCATACTGGAATTCAATATAGTGCAAACACAAACAATAGAAAATAATCCAACCAGAGTCTTAAACCTGAAAAGAGCTGATTTAAACAAACTCAGAGAGAACCTAGGAAAGATTCCATGGATGAAAATCCTAAAGGGGAAAACAATGCAAGAAGGGTGGGAAACTGAAAAATATGATAACAAAAGTCCAGTCCAGCACAATGAAAAAGAAAAACAAGAAATTCAAGAAGAAACCAGCATGGCTGCACAAAGTTCTCTCAGACAAACTGAAAGACAAAAAGGACAAATACAAAAAAATGGAAAGGGGCACATAACTAAAGCCGATTATCAGCAGACAGCCAGAACATGCAAAGATGAAGTCAGGAAAGCAAAGGCTCAGAACGAACAAAGACTTGCAACAGAAATCAAGGATAATAAAAAAAAGTTTCTTCCAACATATTAACAACAACAAAAAGTCAAAGAAACTGTAGGCCCACAAAAGAGAGAAGATGGCAAGGAAACAACAGGCAACAGAGAAAGCAGAGCTGCTTAATTCATACTTTGCATCAGTCTTCACACAAAAAGAAACTATAGCCCAACATACAAAAAAAAACCACTGCAAAAAACATACTAGAAACAAAAATTAAAAGAAGCAAGAAAATGGTAAGAGAACACTTATCTGACCTTGACGAATATAAATCACCAGGACCCAACAGATTACATCCCAGAGTTCTGAAAGAGCTGGCAGATGTTATCTCAGAACTATTGCACCACATCTTTCATAAACCCTGGAGCACCGGAGAAGTACCTGAGGATTGGAAAAGGGCTGACGTGGTTCCCATCATAAAGAAAGGGGGGGAAATGGACCCAGGAAACTAAGACCAATCAGTTTAACATCAATACCTAAGAAGATCCTAGAAAAGATAATCAAAAATCAGATCTGCAAACAACTAGAAGCAAACAAAGTCATAACCAGTAGCCAGCACGGGTTTGTTAAAAACTGATCATGCCAAACCAATCTTACTTCATTCTTTGATAAAGTGACTAAACTAGTAGACCAGCCAAACGCTGTGGACATAGTATACTTAGATTTCAGTAAGGCATTTGATAAAGTAGACCACAACCTTCTCCTTGGTAAGCTAGGAAAAGGTGGAATAGACAACATCACCACCAGATGGATCTGTAGCTCGCTGACAATCCATACTCAACGAGTAGTCCTCAACGGCACTACATCCACATGGAGAGAAGTAAGCAGTGGGGTACCACAACGTTCCGTCTTAGGCCCAGTACTCTTGAATAGAATAGAATAGAATAGAATAGAATAGAATAGAATAGAATAGAACAGAACAGAACAGAACAGAACAGAACAGAACAGAACAGAACAGAATAGAATAGAATAGAACTGGAAGGGACCTTGGAGGTCTTCTAGTGGAACAGCTTGCCTCCAGAAATCGTGGGCGCACCATCACTGGAGATTTTAAAGAAGAGACTAGACCAGTGATGGCGAATCTTTTAGAGACCGAGTGCCCAAACTGCAACCCAAAACCCACTTATTTATCGCCGGGTGCCAGGTGGGCGTGGCCCACTGGGTGGGCGTGTCTGGTGGTCATGGCAGACTGGGTGGGTGTGGCCAAGGTGGGCGTGGTCACCTCGATGTTGCTCGTGGGGAGGGACGCCTGTGGGGGCCGGACAGGGTAGGGGGAGATCCAGGGGGTCTCTGGCAGGTGGGGTGGTGGGCAGGAGGCTCGTCCTGTGGGGTGAGGCGAGGCAAGGCAAGGCAGGGCGGGGGTGCCATTATCGCAGGGCAAGGCAAGGCAGGGGCCACGGTGGCTGCTGCCTGACACCATCGGCCCCCGCACACAGAGGCCAACGAGCACATGGGGGCCGACAGTGTCCCATCAGCAGCCACAGCCTGCTGGCCCCTCGACTGGCGCACTCTGGGGCTCTGCAGCCCACCACCAGCAATTCAGAGAAGTGCCCACAGAGAGGGTTCTGAGTGCCGCCTCTGGCACGCATGCCATAGGTTCGCCACCACTGGACTAGACAATCACCTGTCTGGTATAGATTCTCCTGTTTGAGCAGGGGATTGGACTAGAAGACCTCCAAGGTCCCTTCCAATTCTATTCTATTCTATTCTATTCTATTCTATTCTATTCTATTCTATTCTGTTCTGTTCTGTTCTGTTCTGTTCTGTTCTGTTCCGTTCCGTTCCGTTCCGTTCCGTTCCGTTCCGTTCCGTTCCGTTCTATTCTATTCTATTCTATTCTATTCTATTCTATTCTATTCTATTCTATTCTATTCAGTCTGTTCATGCAAATTCTGAGAGCGATCTGTTGTGTTTTCAATGAATGATTTAATTTGGTGGAGGATACTTTGCTGGCTTCCAAGGAATTTTTAACGTTTGTAAGTTTCGTTCTCTTTGCTTTATCAGGTTATTCTTAGAGAGCTGCGGCTTTTTGACAAGTCCTTTCGCTATTTCTTTGGCTCTTTGCTGCTTTTTAGCACACTTGCCCAGAGTGGGAGATTTGACTGTGTCTGTTACAGAGGCATTTGTGGGAGTAGAGGGTCCTTGCTTTTGAAGAAAAACAGTTACATCTGTTTTCAATGTCTCTAATTCATGTTTTATGGCTGTAAGCTGCTTACATATTAAGATAACAGTTTGCACTGTGAGGATGATGATGTTACCTCACCTGATGATGAAACATTCGAAAACTAAACAACAAGCTCAGAGAATAAACCACCAACAACATCTACCACCCAAGTACAAATGTTTTCCAACATTTCTTATATTTTATGCTTTTTGACTGCTTATCTCCCTCAAGGAATATATGGAAAATGCTTTGAAAGATTTGATACACAAAGAATAAGAAAAGCAGCTTATATGAAAATCAAAGCTGAATTAACTATTTGGTTAAAAAATCTGTTATGAGGACCACTTAGTTCCAATATGCTCCGCAATTGCTTTAACACCTCCAGCTAACTTGTTTTGGCCTATTTGTGAATATAATTCACCAATAAGAGAAAGTTGAATCCATACACATCGTATTCAGTAACTTACTGTGACATTTTTTTTCTGTGACTGCACCTTTTCTATCACTGCTTTGGTTTTTTGGACAATTTTCACAAGCCACCTGGCCATATTTTCCATTATAGGATCCAGCAGGACACAAAATACAGGTTGTTCCATATTTTGCACTGAATCTACCTGGTGGACATGTCACTATTCCATTAAAAAAAAAGATATATCATATAACAAATTATATACAATATAACAATTTATATACTTGTCTTCCATTGAGGACTTGTATACTGCATGAGTGAGAAAGAGGGCTATGAAAATAACTACAGACCCTTCATATCCTGGACATAAACTGTTTCAACTTCTTCCCTCAGGATGACGATATGGGGCACTGCATGCCAAAACAACTAGACACAAAGACAGTTTCCCCCCACCCCCCATGCCATCACTCTGCTAAACAATTAAGTTGAAAACAGTATTTTATGCCCTAGGATATCAAACTACAGGTAATCCTCGAGGTACAAAAGATCATTTAGCAACCATTCAAAGTTACAACAGACCTCCTAAAAGCCATGTACGGCCATGATTTAAAGATAAGAATTTTAGAAAAGTCATCTGGTCATTTACACTTATGAATGATCAGGTGGCTTCATAACTTTGCAGAGATGCTACAGCACACCCACCTATCTCTCCCCCCCCCATCCTTGCCTTGCTGGGTTCCTAAAGGCACTGGGCCTGCTTTGTCCCCCTGTTCTACCGCTCACTATCCCTTGCTTTTCTTCTGGAGATCTGCAGAATTCAGCATTGTGGGCCGTTCTTACTGGGCCATGTGGAGCAGCCGTTTGCAAAATGACCTCAGCAAAGCAGCATTTCCCTGATCTTCTGCCTTTCTGCATGGCCTCTTTAACTCAAAACAGGATAATGAGCCCCAATTTGTGCTTTGCAGTTTCTATATTTCCTCCTGAAACAGGAGCATGTTTCAGTGAGATGGAGAACACACAATGAAGGGTTAAGTGTTAAAACGGCAATGCAGAGGGAGCTGCTTTGCCTTTTTTGAAACCTGACCTGGAAGACAAAGCTGCTCTTCCCCCTCCTTAGTAAGACCACACCTGGAATATTGCATCCAATTTTGGTCAACACATTATAAAAAAGATGTTGAGACTTTGGAAAAAGTGCAAAGAAGAGCAACTAAGATGATTAAGGGCCTGGAGATAAAAACATGAAGAATGGTTGGGTATGGCTAGTCTAGGGAAAAGAAGGACTAGCGGAGACATGATAGCAGTGCTCCAGTATTTGAGGGGCCACCACAAAGAAGAGGGGGTCAACTTATTTTCCAAAGGACCAGAAGGCAAGACAAAAAACAATGGATGGAAACTAATCAAGGAGAGAAGCAACCTGGAATTAAGGAGAAACTTCCTAATAGAACAATTAACCAGTGGAACAGCTTACCTTCAGAAGTTGTAGGAGCTTCATCACTGGATGTTTTTAAGAAGAGACTGGACAGCCACCTGTCTGAAAGCAGGAGATCAGACTAGAAGACCTCCAACATCCCTTCCAGCTGTATTCTGACTTTCTTTCCAAGCAGAACTGTAATTTCTCTTGTTCAAATGACATCCTGATGTCCTCACTGTAGACAGTAGACTTGTATCAGGTGGATAAGTGAGTTGATGTCTCATTTGTTCTTTCCATACAACTTGATGTCATCCATGTAAAGAAGGTGACTGATGGTAATTCCACTCTTAAACTTCTATCCATGTCAACACTTTGGCTGAGACAAGCTGAGACAAACCTATGCAGAACAGCAGCAAGAACAATGCATCACCTTGGTATATTCTGCACTTGATGGCTACTTGTGTGAGCTGTCCTGAGTTGCTTCTAGTGTTGTCTTCTAGTCCCTTGAGTTCTTGAGGAAGGTCCTTAGTGTCTTATTGATTTTGCATAGCATCAGGCAGATGCATGGGTGTGGCACTGAGTCACAGGCTTTTCGACAGTCAATCCAGACTGTGTTCAGATATGGTCTATCTAAACCTTACGTTTTGGGCAACTGCTCTACCTATGATAGAAGTTTAAGAGTGGAATGAGCAACGGGTGCTTTGAGCCTCTGGTGTATTTCCTAATGCCCTTCTGAACTGTGCTCATGTAATGGCCCATGTTTGAGAGGTTATTGGCTGGTAGTTGGCTGGTACTGTTCCCTTTCATGATCAGCACTGTCCTTACTTAGGTTAGCCAGTCTGAGTGGGAGCTACTAGCAGCTGGTTCATCTGTGTTGCTAGGTGTTCATATTAGTTTCTTTAGCCAGTAAGTGTAGATCATGTGCGGGCTAGGTGCTGTGCAGATGTTCATTTTGTTAACCCACTATTGGATGTTTGCTACTGCGATGTGACTGGTTCCTCTTCTGGGAGACTGCTATGGTGTGCTATCAGGTCCTGCAGTCAATTTGCACCAATGTTATATGTCTTTTAATGTGGAAAAATTTAATTTAATGTGGAGAAAAGTAAGGTTTTACACTTAGGCAATAGTGTGCAGCAAAAACCAAAAAAACTAATATAATCCTTGGTTGAATAAAGAGAGGCATAGAATCAAAATCATGTGAAGTATTGTGTTACCCTACTGCTTACTTCCCTCCGTGTAGATGTAGTACCATTAAGGACTACTTATTGAGTATGGTTTGTCAGCCAGTTACAAATCCATCTGGTGGTGATGCTGTCTATCCCACATTTTTCTAGTTTACCAAGAAGTAGTTGTGGCCTACTTTTTTGAATGCCTTGCTGAAGTCTAAGGATACTATGTCTACAGCATTTTGTTGGTCTACTAATTTAGTCACTTTGTCAAAGAATGAAATAAGATTGGTTTGGCATGATCTATTTTAACAAACTCATGCTGACTTTTAGTTATAACTTTATTTGTTTCTAGATGTTCACAGATCTGTTTTTTGAATATTTTTTGCATTATCTTTTGCAATCTTCTGGTAGTTCCCCAGTGCTCCAGGATTTTTTAAAGATATGATATGATGGTTCTGAGATAACATGTAGCAGCTCCTTCAAAATTCTGGGATGTAATCCATCAGGTCCAAGTGATTAATATTCATCAAGATCAGACAAGTGTTCTCTTACCATTTTCTTGCTTATTTTAATTTTTATTTCTAGTCTGTCTTTTACAGTTATGTTTTTGATAGGTTGGGCTATAGTTTCTTTTTGCATGAAGACTGATGCAAAGAATGAGTTAAGCAGCTCTGCTTTCTCTCTACTGCCTGTTACTTCCTTGCCATCTTCTCTCTTTAGTGGACCAACTGTTTCCTTGACTTTTTTCTTGTTATTTATATGTTGAAATAAACTTTTTAAATTATCTTTGATTTTTGTTCTTTGTTCTTTGTTCATTCTGAGCTTTCCTGAGTTTATCTTTGCAGATTTGGGCTATCTGCTGATATTCTATGTTAGTTATATGTCCCTCTTTCCATTTTTTGTACTTATCTTTTCTGTTTTTCAGTTTATCAGAAAGATCTTTGTGCAACCATGCCAGTTTCTTCTTGAATTTCTTGTTTTTCTTTTTCAGTGGTATTGTGTTGGACTGGGCTTTTATGATAATATTTTTCAGTTGCCCACCCTTTTTGAGTTGTTTTTCCCTTTAGGATTTTGATCCATGGAATTTTTCTTAGGCTATCTCTGAGTTTTTTTTAAATCAGTTCTTTTAAGGTTTAAGTCACTGGTTGGGTTATATTCTATTGCTTCTCTTTGCATTATATTGAATTCCAGTATGACCTGGTCACTCTTGTCCAAAATTCCAGTGACTTCAACTGGCCAAAGAATGCATGGAAGCTGCTGATGTGAAGACCCAGAAGCTCCTCATAATGCACAGAAGTTTCTACCCCAAGTCCAACACCTAGAGACTGTACATCAGTCAAAGAGAGAGCAGTTGGAGTCTGGTGAGTGTCAAAACTACTGACATGAATGAAACTAGATGCTGAGAGAATGTCTAAGGCAACAGCAGATGTTGGAGAAAGATCAAGAGAGGAAGTTCCATGGCAAGACAAGATTCTGCATGGGATCTATAATCAACAGGTCTAGGACATTTAAGCACCGACCCTTGGCTGTGCCCATTTCACCCCAGCCACCCACCTCAGCCTATTCACAGCCAGCTTTCCTCCTCCACTAGCCCTATCCCAGCCATTCTCCATGGCCAATGGCTCTCAGGCCTTTCGCCTCCCACTTTTCGTCCCTGCTCATTTGCCCAGGCACCATTTGACCCAGGTGTTTTGCTGCATGGAACAAATAGCCCCCAGCTAATCAGGTGGCAAGCAGGAGCAATGGTGCTGCAGGGGCAGCATGTGATTGGCAGTGAGCAGGATGATCACAGAGGCTGTGGGGTTGCAGTGTGCAATACAAGTTTTTTTTTAAGTGCCGTGGCTGCTCCACAAGTTTCAAACCAATTGTGTGGCTCCAGAGCTGTGGTTCTGACAGGTCATGCAGAGGGAATGGGCCCCAAGTTATAAAAAGAATCAGAAACAGCAAAGCTGTAGCACAAAAGTATCCTGCTGCTAGGGGCCATGCGGATTGGTCACCAGGACCAGAGGGGAGGAAGAAAGGGGGAGTGGTGGTGAGAATAGCAGCTGCCAGGGCCACTGGGGAGGCAGACAGGTGAGAGTGTGTTGGGGGGACCAGGAAGGGAGTAGGGGCGCCTCTAGTGGGCTTTGCAGAGATGGCTTGGCTCACAACTCAGCCAGCTGCCTCCCCAGTGGGCCCAGGGGCTGCTACTCCTGCTACCACTCCCCCTCCCTTCCCTTCTGGTCCTGGTAACAGATCTGTGCAGCCCCAATATATGCCCTGTCCCCGTCTGCATGACCTGTCAGAACCATGACTCTGGAGCCACCCAGCACAGCCTCTTAAAAAAAACTTCTGGAGCAGCCACAGCACTTAAAAAAAAATATTGCATTGCACCCTGCCCATCCCACAACCCCAGCAATCATCCTGCCAACACACTGCCCCCGCTGTACCATTGCTTCTGCCTGCCATCTGATTATCTGGGGGCTATTTGTCCTATGCAGCAAAACACCTGGGTCAAACAATGCCTGGGTGAATGGGCAGGGATGAAGGGCAGGGGGTGGAGAGCCAGGGGTTCATTGGCCATGGAGAATGGCCAGGGGAAGGCCAAGGGAGGAGGAAAACTGGCTGTGAATTGGCTGTTGTGGGTGGCTGGGGGTGAAGTGGGCACAGTGAAGGGTTGGTGCCTAAACATCCCATTCTGTAATTGAATGTAGCCGAAGTGGCAGACATTGGGAATCTTATCAGTGGCTGGAAAGGACTGGATTGAAAGACAGCACTGAGGCATTGATCATACATCACAAGAACAGGCACTAACACCACATTCACAGAAGCAAGGGTCTGCCACACCAGATAGAATCTAAAGTGCAGTCTATGCAGAGAGGACAGAGAGACAGTGCAACATAGAGTGGGAGGGTATAAGATGCAGGCAAGAATAGCATATACTGAACAACGCAACCAAGTAGCTGACATTGTGTACTGGAATATCTACAGAATACAGACTAGACCCTCCTAGGTCTAGATGGGAGATCCCACAGAAGGTTGTGGAAAATAAAGAGGCTAAGATTCTGTGGGATTTCCAGATTCAGACAGACAGGCAGGTACTGGCCAATCAACCAAACATCAATATTAAAGACAAAGACCAAAAGACAGCAATGATGACAGATGTAGCATTGCCAAGTAAAAGCAACATCAGGAAGAAGGATTATAAGAAACTGGAGAAATATTAGGGACTGAAGAAAAACTGGACAGGATGTGGAAAGTAAAGGCCAAAGTGTCTCAGTAATGGGAGAAGCACTCAGGGATATGATTCCTAAGCTGGGAGAGTAGCTCCAACAGATACAGGATGACACCAGAGCTCTCTGTCTAGAAGAATACAGTGTCAGTGTTGCTCCTCTTGAATGAATAAAGTGTAAGGAAGCCACTCTGGGAAATAGGTTTCTATAATATAAAATGTGTTATTTATACCAAATGATATTGCACAATAATAGTTGTGCAATATTATTTATCTATAAGAATTCTGGCATAGAGTTGGAATACTCTGTATTCCAACTTAGCAAATAAACACATAATGATTTGTAATATTAAGTATATTTCTTATTAACTTTAGATAAGACTAATTCAATGAAGTATTTTTTTCTCACTTATTAGAAATTTTGAAGGAAATTTAAGGACAGGTAGTCCTTCAGTTATAAACATCATTGAGCCCTGCAATTATGGCCGTAAGTCATGACAATCATAAAGCAGGTCATCACATGACTGGAGCTGATTTTACAATCTTTTTGCTATAGTTGGTAAGTGAATGCTGGGGTTATAAAGCAAATGCCAAAGTCATAAAGCAAACACTATGTTGGTTAAACAAACACTGCTGTTAAGCTAACCCATGGTTTGCTACGAGGCAGTTTTTGCCAGAAACTAGATGTAAACACTGTTTTCCAGCAAAATTGCCTCAAATCTTATTCCTGTGATTGTGGGGTGCAGCAAATGGCTGTAAATGTGGATTGGCTGTTGAGCAACCAAAATGTAGTCACAATACTGGGGTGGCAGGTGACATCAAAACATTGAAACCAGGTTGTAAATTGCTTTGGGGGTCTGTTGTAACTTTGAACAGTGACTAAGTTGGTTGTTAGTCAAGGACTACTTGTATCAATCTCATTATATTGGAAATGTAAAATAGGTAAGGGGATATATATTCATATACGGGCTTGCCTCAATATTGCTAATTTTGGTTTAATATTCATAACCTGTTAATGTAGCACATCAAAGATGTGAATGTATTTTGAATTATATACAAAAATATGCTTGCTTTCTGCTTATGAACTAGCTTTAATGAAAGGATTAATAAAAATTATTAATTTGTAAACACACCGTTAACTTATTGTCAAGTTAATGAGGTGTTTACACATGAGGTTGAATGGTTTTCTCTATATGCAATATGTTTTTGTTTTTATATATTAAAGAAATATTTTTTAAAAAAAACAGACACAGGGATCTCCAAAATAACAACAACAAAACAGCCAAATGATGAAACTTGAGAGGGGACATAAGGAGGAATCCTTTGAAGTGCAAACTTGTATGTGATATTGGGGTGCAATTTCAAAGGCCAAAATTACACTGAGATGCTGTAACACAACTTGTCACTTCTTGTAATTTATACCAGCACTATGCAACTAGATTTTCTTGCCAAATCCTTTGCTCTGTTCCTAGCCTTTGTTCAAGCAAATAGTATATTTGAAGTCTCAGATGCAAAATGCAACTACCAGACATTAACTGCAGGTGGGAGACAAACTGGCTAGTTGTTAATTTACCATTAACAAGTTATCTTTTTCCTTCCCCATTTCTCTATCTATAATTCTACTCCAAACCCTGGAAACTTACCACAGCATCCTGGACATATTGTATTGTTGTTCATGGTACTTGTGTTTTTCCCAAACCCTGGTTTGCAATGATCTACTTTAACACCAGATAGAGTACCAGGAATATAACTTAAAAGATCACCAGGAAAGGGATCTGTGTTTAGGACTTCAAAGAACTGCTTGATTTTGTCATATCCCTACAATTTAAAAAGATGATTGCATTAATATTTGATTATCAACTGGCTCCCAAGGTGGATTATATATAGAATATAATGCAAGATACTCATTTCTGCTAGCTAATATCATAAATAGTAGTTTCCATTCAAACAAAAATTAACCATGTGCAAACTGCATTCTGGGCATGAACTGGTTGCAATATCCTCAGAATGTATTAGGTTTTCGGGGGAGGGGGGAGAGGCCTATGCCTATTTTCTAGCATTCTAGAAAATTATGTTCCAGTATATGAAGTGATTCACAAATTTGTAAACAATAAATTTGTAAAAGTTGATGAGATCTGTAGGTAGCAAAGACTGATAGGTGTGGCAGACCTTAATATTAAGAAAAAATATATTGATGTTGTGAATTTACATGATTATCTTTTTTTGCTTTCGACAGACTCATGTCTTGAAGAATACTATTTTCAAATATGATTGTTTTTAAGTCTTTTAGAATAATTCTATATTACCTTTCTGATGCTGCTTGTGGAATGTTGACAATGAGAATTTTGACAAAAATCTGCTGAATCTAGTACAAGAGGAAACACTGCAAAAAGTGAAAAAGAGAGAATATTTTATGTTTTAATTATATTTTTCAGATGATTTTTAGATCATATCTTAATATGATAATTTCATGTATCAGAATACGGTAATGTTACCACAGATAAAATCAGCCTGCAATATCAGGCCATTATAAGGTGGCAAGGGTGAACTATGAAAAGATACACTTAAAAGTCAGTTACTCATTTATTGTTTATTTAAATTCTTGATTAACAACATTTCAACAAAAATCAGCACATGATTTGAATCTATTAAGGACTTAGTTCTGTGTCTATTGAGAGAAAAGACTTAAAAAATGCTTCCTTGCATATAAAAATAACAGTCAATGTTATTTGACATTTGGTCAATGTTCTCCTCCTAGCCAACACAGCTGGCAATTGGGGAACCCAATGCAATAGGGGCTATGAGGAAAAGAGAAATGGGGAGTTACAAAGAGAAAGATAATTTTGGTAGTGGCTAAAGCTCATAGTTTTGCACTCTCAATATACAGTACGGTATGTTCCCTGAACTATAAACAAAGGAGATATGTCAACTGAAAAGCAATCTATTTTTAGATACAGTTATTCCTTGACATATGATGGCAATTAGGACCAGAATTTCCATCGCTAAGTAATGTGGTTGTAAGGTGTGACAGCATCACTTAGGGACAGCAATCCCTGTTGCTATTGTTAATCAAATCTCACAGCTGTTATGCAAGGCAACTTCTTGCCAGCTTACCACAAAAGGGTTTGTGAGGGCGCAAGGGAGGATCAGGGAGAATACATGAAAGTACAAGGATGTGTGTGAGAGGCATGATACAGGTCAATGTGTGAGAGTGCACAAGAGGCAGGCACAAGTCAGATATGCAATGGTGCATCAGGATATAAGAGTTGTGGCACAGATCAGGAAAAGTGCCCCAAGGATGCAAGGGGGCATGAAAAATGCAGCATGGGTTGAAGAAGGTGCAAAGGGGTGTGAAGGGATGTATGAGAAGTATGGCATGGATAAGGGAAGATGTGCAAAGGTGTGGTGTAAGTTGGGGACATTATGCAGGGGTGTGAGTGAGGCACAGCTAGGATTGGTGAAGGTGTGAATGGTTAGTGCAGCCCAAGTGCAAATGGACTGAGAGAGTGTTTCCTGATGGGGAGGATATTTAACCCAATGACTTGTGATTTTCCCTGTCAGCTTCCCTATTGACTTCCTGGGAAAGTAGCAGAGAAAGTTGCAAATGGCTATCTTGCGATCTCAGGGCACTGCAACCAGTTGTAAGTGTGAAGTGGTGTCAAGGTTGCAATCACATGATTGTGGGGGTGCTGGAACAGCCAGAATTTTGAGGAGTAGTCATAACCACCATTTGCTCACTACCATTATAACTTCTAGCAGTCACTGAATGAATGGTGCTAGGTCAAGGACTACCTATATGGTGATTTCATAGTTGCAGAGAGGTTTGGTGGCTAATAACTTAAAGATACTGGGGATGATCTTTGCTTCAGCGGTTCAAGTCCTAGCATCATGTGACAGAGTAAATTTCCATCAATTGCCTTGGCTTTTGCCCACCAATCAGTTTGAAAGCATGTCTTATGCGAGTAGATAAATAGGTATCACTTTGTTGGGAAATATGATAGAATTTTGTGTGGATGGTTGGACCCCTGCCAGTGCTGGATCTGCCCAGGCTGATTTGGAGAATGGTTGCTCATTTATTTTTGACACCTACTTAATGGACATATATACTGAAATAGACTCATTATTACATTTATAGTACAAGTGATATTATTATATTATTACCACTTGTAATAATATCAGAAATAATATCTGCAATATTTTCATATTTGTGGTATTATATAATATTGTATAGCACACACACACAAACACAGAAGTAGTGAGCAAAGATTTCACCTTACCTATGAACTGAAAGGTAAATTTATGTGTTATTTTTTTCAATGTATCTGTAGCAGTATGACACTGGGTGTTCCATTGCTTGATTTCACAATTAAGCTTGTAAATTAAGCTCTCTAATTTCTCTAAGAGATATTTTATAAATGAAGCCACTGTGCTTGTTTCACAGGTTCCACTTGTGAATTCTGATGTCATGTATATACTCCTTTCTGGCACATGATATACTGTTAAAAATTAAAACAAATTATTTCTCCAACAGTTCACAATATGCAAGTTACCAAAAGCTAACACCAATGCATTATTGGTTCTATTAAAGAATTTATTGTCTTCTTTTGAAAGTAACATGAAATAGCAGGATCCAGGCAATCTCTCCTTTTTTAAAATTTTGTTCAGTTGACTGATCAGAATTTCCCTAGTAGAACTTAATAAAATATGCTTAAATCTGAAAACCACCTTCACATGACTTTTATAGCTGCTCCCAAATCTCCAGAGAGAGGTTAAGTGGATTGCTCATTTTGGAAAAGGGAAGAAGGGGATCAGGAGACCCGGCAGGTGATCATTCATGACCTATATGTTTAGATTATTACAATGGACTCTATATGGGGCAGCCTTTGAAGACCATTTCAAAAATATAGCTGGCCCAGAATTCAGCAGTATGGGCTGTAATGGTCATGCCTCAGTATGCTTATGTGGCACAGGTGCTCCATAAGCTACATTGGTTGCTATCTGGCTTCTAGTGCACCTCAAGGAGCTTGTTATTATCTCTAAAGCCTTTCATATATAGGCCCTGGTTTATAGAGTTGGCTATCCTTTTAAATTTGATAAACAAAACAAACACATTTTATAATTTTCTGTAAATAATAGGTTATGCATCATTTTAGCTGGGTTCAACAACATACTCAAAATTAATTGTTTATAAGGGAATTGTTGACTTGTTTCCTTCTATGTAATGTTCTGAATAGATTGTTTTCTTTTTTACTTATTGTACTGTGAATGCTTTACTGCATAGTATGGGTACACATATATGTGTTTGTGTGGGTGTTGTGTGTAACTATGAGTACATATATCCAGAGTTATTCTCATTGCACTAGGTATAGATATAATAAATAAATACAAAACACTAATTAAGGCTGTAAGGACTTGGGGACCTGACAAAGGCATAATGCGTTATGTGGATCAGACATATATCAAACTTTCCTTAAAATAGACTTGTTTATTTTGGTCATAGACCAGCATTAAATTAGTAATATAACAATCACTCTAAAATAGAAGTAAAAATATCATATTGATAAAAAATGAAAAATTAACATAAAATTAAAACTTGGGAAAGACCTATAAAATTACAATGAATTTTACAATCAATAGTCTGAATGCTATAGATAACTAAGATAGATAACTATACAAAGAGCTAAAAATAGTAAGATTTGTAATTATGAATATGTAAAGTTTGCTAACTTACATTAAATTTAATATTTTCTGAAACCCTAGTAGGGTTTATTCAGATTATGACAGTGAATATCCAACCAACTACTACAGAGAAATGGCAAAATAAAACTACACTTCATCTCTACATCTCTACAGAAATGCATATAACCAAGGATGAAATCCTCCTACAATGCATGTGGGTTAATATAACAGGAAAAAAGAATAACATTGCCATAGGTGTATACTACAGGCCACCCAACCAAGCAGAAGAAATAGGTGAACTTTTTGCTAATCAGTTAACAAATGTATATAAGAAACACAGCACAGTTGTAGCAATGAGGGACTTTACCTACCCAGATATCAACTGGGAGACAAACTCTGTGTACACATATGGGAGATTGAACAGGTTTCTGGCCAATCCAGCTGACAACTTTGTCACCCAAAAGGTAGAGGAGGGAACTAGAGGGACAGCTATATTGGACTTAATTCTTACTAACGGAGAAACGATAGAGGGGGTTGAAATTGCAGGAACTTTAGGGGAGAATGACCGTGTCATATTAGAATTCAACATAATGCAGGCACAAGCAATAGAACATAATCAAACCAGTGTCTCAGACTTTAAAAGAGCTGATTACAAAAAACTTAGAGACAGCTTGGGAAGGACTCCATGGATGAAAATTTTAAAGGAGAAAACAATTCAAGAAGCTTGGGAAACTCTGAAAAATACAATTAAAAAAGTCCAGTCCAGCTCAATACCACTGAAAAGGAAAAACAAGAAATCCAAGAAGAAACCAGCATGGTTACAGAAAGAACTCTCTGATAAACTGAAAGACCAAAAGGATAAGTATAAAAAATGGAAAAAGGGACACCTAACTAAGCATATAGCCTGAATCTGCAAAGATGAAGTCAAAAAAAGCTAATGTTCAGAATGCAACAAATGTCAAAAATAATTTTTAAAAAAGTTTCTTTCAACATATAAAATACAAGAAAAAACCCAAAGAAACAATTAATGAACTAATGGAAGAAGATGGCAAGGAAGTGACAGGTAGTAGGGAGAAAACAGAGCTACTTAATTATTTTCATCCATCTTCACACAAAAAGGAAAAATAGCTCAGCCTACCAAAAACAGAACTGTAAAAGATAGACTAGGAATTCAAATTAAAATAAACAAGAAAATAGTAAGAACACCTGTCCACTCTAGACAAGTTCAAATCATCAGGACCAGACGGATTATGTCCCTGAGTTCTGAAGGGTGCTGGCAGATATGATCACAAAATCATTGAACCATATCCTTCAAACATCCTGGAGCATCGGGGAACTACCAGAGGACTGGAAAAGAGCTGATGTGGTTCCCATCTTCAAAAAGGGAGAAAAAACAGATCCAGGAAACTACAAACCAATCAGCCTGACATCGATACCTGGGAAGATCCTGCAAAAGATAAACAAGAAACAGATCTGTGAACACCTAGAAGCAAGCAGTTATAATGAGAAGCCAACAAAGGTTTGTCAAAAACAGATCATGCTAAAGAAAACTTACCTCATTCTTTGACAAAATGACTAAATTAGTGAAACAGTGAAATGCTGTGGAATAGTATACTTGGATTTCAGGAAGGCATTTGACAAAACAGACTACAACTTACTTATTGATATAAGCTAGAAAAATGTCTTAGGCCCAGTACTGTTCAATATCTTCATAAGATATTGATGAGGAAATAGAAGGTGAACTCATCAAATTTGCAGATGACACTAAGCTGGCAGGAATAGCCAATACTCCAGAAGATAGGCTCAAGATCCAGAGGAATCCTGATAGACTTGAACCCTGGACCTACCTAACAAAATAAAATTCAATGGTGAGAAACGTTTTACACTTAGGCAAGAAAAACCAAATGCACAGGTACTGATTAGATGAAACTTGGCTCAATAGCAGTAACTACAAGAGGCATCTTGGACTCCTAGTGTATAACCACTTAAATATGAGCCAGAAGTGTGCTGCAGTGGCCAAAAAAATTCAATGCAATCCTAGGCTACATTTACAAAAGGATAGAATCACATGAAGTGTTAGTACCACTATGAGGCCGTAGTAAGACCACATTTGGAATACTGCATTCTGTTTTGGTCACCACAATATAAAAAAGATGTTGAGACTCTGGAAACAGTGCAGAGAGGAGCAACAAAGATGATTAGGGGCCTAGAGGCTAAAACATATGAAGAACAGTTGCAAGAATTGGGTATATCTAGTTGGTGAAAAGAAGGACTAGGGTTGACATGATAGCAGTGTTCCAATATTTGAAAGACTGTCACAAAGAAGAGGGGTGTTTTCCAAAACACCAGAAAGCAAGACAAGAAGCAATGTGTCAGACCTGCCCCAGTTTGATCCCTTAGGGAAGGGACTCTATTTGAAGTGAAAAGGCTAAGCCCCTTTGTATCATGCATTCGTTTTTGTGAGCCTGGAACCACTTGTCTCCCTCTAATGCTGCTTTTAGGGAGTATGCTATGCCATCCCCGACCTGGGGGTTCTCCTTCGTCTGCACTCAAGTGATGACCAATGCTGTGACTTGGTGAGATGGGATAACTGGTTTCACTGTTTCCTCCTTGGAGTTGTTGTATTAGAGCATCCTGGACAGTACATCAGCTAGGAAGTTCTTTCCCTCTGGGAGATAGCAGAGGTGAAGTTAAACTGATTAAAGTACTGAGCCACTGGACTTGCTTGGGTGATAGCCACTGGGGTGTTTTTAGGCCTTTTAAGTTCTTGTGATCAGTCAACCCCTTGAAAGGGGCCTTGCTCCCTTCCAAGAAGTGCCTCTATTTTAAGAGCACCCAGTGCACTGCATAAGCCTCCTTTTCTCACACTGCCCACTGCCATTCAGTGTCATTCAGTTTCTTGGAGGTGTATACGCATGGCTGCAGGGCACCCTGGCTGTTCCTATGCAAAAATACTGCTCTCACCGCCACATCATTAGCATCTGCTTGAATAATAAATGGGGCATTAGGGTCTGGGTGTTTTAACACAGGTTTGGCAGCAAACAGCCATCTAGTTTTTGGAATGCTGCTTGGCACTCTATTGACCATTTCAGGGGCTGACTCTTGAGGTTTTTGTCTATAAATAGACGCAGTTCCTTCAGCTCTCAGGGTCATCGAGTACAACTTGGGCTTGGGTAGCTTAGCCCCTAGCAAGATCTCCATGGAACAGTCCATTGGCCAGTAGGGTTGGATTCTTCTGAGCCTCTCTCGCTAACAAATCCCACAAGTCCCGGTACTCCACTGGAATCTGGGGATCGGCCTTCTTTCATTCCTGCAGGGCAGCCCCCATCTTCTGTCTCAGTTTTGGGCTCACTAGCTTCTTCCCTGGCTTTAGTTCAGCCTCACTTTGCTAGACTTTTAGCAAACCCCTCCTCCAGTTCACATAGGGGTTCCATTTCCAAAGCCATGCTAGTCCCAACACTAAGTGTCTCTCCATGCCTGGGGCCACAATAAAGGTCAGAGTCTCTGTGTGTGCCCCCATTTGCATTTCAATCAATTCAGTAATGAAAGTCACTGGGATCCCCCCTGCAATGGAGCCTCTGGCAAAATGCTACTGGCACTTTAAGTGTCTAAGTCTCACCCTCAACGTCTCCATCAGGGCAGGGTTAACCAAGCACCTAGTACACCCCAAGTCCAGGAGGGCCATCAGGCTGGTCTTATGCCCTGAGGATTGGGCTATCAGTTCAATGGGGACTGTCACTGGGGTGATTGGACCATTTACCAAGGGGTCGTCATTGGTATCAGTATCACTCTCCCCTGAGCTCCTTGCTGGGCTGGTTGGAGTTCTCTCTTTTAAAAAAAAAATATATTGTAACCTTTTATTTAATAAAGGCGTTCATTATTTGTTCTTGATTTCTGTTTCTTTGCTGATACATTATTTTTTCCCTTTTCCCAAGTTTTTTATTAATTTTCCAATATTACATTTACATATTTGAAAAGTAGCATGGCAGCTGGGCACAGTAATTCCATTACATTGGAATATCATCAGTACAAATCTCAAAGGATTACAACAACTAATTCCCTCTCTTTCCCCCATAATATCTACTGTCTCATATTCGGACCAATACATTTCTTATTCTATCAATCAAACAAAAAATATCTTTCTAGTATTCATCAATAATCTTCAGTCTCTACGTATCTTAATTGATTTGACATTCCATCTTTTAGACAATAACCTAGTAAGTTTTTCTTAACTTTAATTTCCCATTGATATTTAAATTTAACGTTTAATCTTTATCATTTCCAAATTTTAAATGACCCCAATTTCTAAGTCTCCTATCTCATATTTGGGGCTAATAATTTTTTCCCCCATTTCCTTCCTTCCTTGCTTTCCAAAAAAGAAAGAAAAAAAACCCGTCAGCATTTGTACCACAAACCAATATACAAATTTAATTAATAGTATTTATACTTCTAAGTTTTACTTAACCTTTGTCTCAACTCATAACAATATCTTAAATTCAAATCTTAGTTATTTTTAAACATTCAAACTTTTAGCCAATGAGTAACCTGATAATTAATTTTCCCTTAATATTTTAATTTAACGTTTAATATTTTTTCCCCAAATTTTTAATTAAGCACAATTCCTTTATCACAATTCCTCATACAATCTAATATTTAAAATACACACCTTATATATAAATTCTACCATCTATCTTAACAAACTAATAAAACAGTATAATATTCTTATTTCAATATTTATACTTCTAGATTTTATATAACCAAAATTTTCTTTATCTCAAATCGTTACAATATCTTATGTTCAGAATACATATTCTATCCATTTGGATATATTCTATTTTAGATCTCATGTGTAAATCAAAACCCCAATCCTTTTCAGTCTTATTCTAGCTTTTTTTCTTTGCCAAGTCATCTTTCGTATCTTTGCTTTTAAATCATCAAAAAGATCTCCTTGTGTTGTTGTGGCTATTGTTTGATGTTGATAAAAGCGTCCAGTTAATGTTTTCTTAAGAGGACTAGCTGATTTAGCAGGTCGTCTCTTTGTTTTTCCAGTTCGATGCAGTTGTCCCGAAGTATTTATCTTCTCTTTCATCTGTTTTCCTTTTTTATCTTCAAATTCCTTCTGGTTTATAAGAAAAGTCCTTTCCTTGTTCTCTATTATCAGTTTCTTTTTTGTGTTTTCCATTTTCTGTATTTGTTGAGTATCTGAGTCTTCTGTCGTAGCATTTGGTTGCTTCACTTTCTCTATAGAATTCTGTATAGATGATTCTTTGGTTGAAGTCATAGTTTGAGTTTGCATATCCAGACTTATATGGAGAGTTTGGATAATCGCTTTTAACATACAAAGAGTTTGTTCCTGTCCTTCCTCTGTAGGAGAAATCCATTCCTGTTCTTCTTCCATTGTAGTATATTAAACTAAAAAAAAACTTACAGTCAGAAAGTCCACCAAGTGAGGAGCTGAGCTGAGTTCCTTGCAGCTGGTGCTTCAAGGTTGCTTCTATCTTATCTATTTTCAAAGCTGTCAACAAGTCTCTCTTAAAGAATAGCATGTTACAGTCTCAAATTTAGCCACCAATGTCATCTCAGAGTTAGTTGGATCTTTTCAGGTTCCCCCCTCTATTTTAAGGGAAAAAACCCCCAAATCTTCAATAATAATTAGAGGAAAATCAGAGGAAAAAAAATAGAGAGTAGTAAGTTGCAAATCTTATAATCCACCAATTTTAGGAAATAGAATTCCAATTAGGATCTCAGTATTTTTCCAACATTTTAAACTCCCCTGGGTGGTCGATCATCGCTGTTTCTGGAGAGAGGGCTAAAATCCCCTTTCCCTCACCACAGGGGGGAAAGTACTTTAGCAGCTTATGCAGGTAAGTAAGTAATTAGGATGAAAGAGAGGTAGATCTCACCCAGTCTCTTCCACGCTGCTTTAGAGTTGCCAGATGATAAATGCGACTTTGGCTGTTAGCAGCCTAGGGACGAGCCATATTTCTATGGCCGGTCCTTTCGTCCGCTGATTTGGAGGGATTGCCAGCTCTAACGGGAGAGTTGCTGCTCTCCCGCGATCCAGCGAAAGCCCCTCCTTGGTCGCCTCTTCGGGGCAACTTTTGGCCCTTTTCAGGGGCCCCCAGCGATGTGAAATTGAACAGGGGAGATAGAGCAAGTCTCCCAGCCATCCATGGCAGCCGCGCAGCAAACCGGAAGTCCTGGTTGGAGTTCTCTCATCATCCTTGGAGGATGGGGTGAACTCGATGACCTCCAATCCTTCCAGGGTGGTCTCAGGCCAATCAGGATGTCTTGTGGCCATTACGTGGGGTGGCCATCCACCTTGCTGCAGCCCCTTCTAAGGCCATGGAGACACATCTCACCTTGCCACCCTCTGTGACAATCTTGGGACTATAGTCCTGCATGTATGTCCAAACCTGGGCTAGGAAGAACCCTAGTTGCTGGGGGTCTCTATCAAATTTTATGCCTAGGGGTGGGGTCTTGCACCTCCTTCTCCTTGCCAATTCCAATCCCCATAGGATGCTGGGCCAAGTGTTGGGGCTGCTGCAGCCACCACAGCTGTGGGTCTGGCCTCTGCACTACCCACCATGGTGGATGTGATCGCCCCATTGGTCACCGAGGCTGGACATAATTGTTCTTCTGGCTGGGAGGCCCTGGCGAAGGCTTTGTGCTCCTTGAAGTTCTTGAAAGCTCCTTGCATAAATTTGATGGTTTGCTCCATCATCCAGTTGGCTTGGCCCTGTTCTCCACTCATTTCTTCTTCCTCCTCCTCCTCCTCCTCCTCCAGTTCTTCCAGTTCCATCTTCTGTTTCCACCAGCAGCTTCCACAGCTTCCACAGGTGAAAGTGACCCCCAAGGGCTTTTCTTCCCAGTCCTTCCTCCTTCCAACACCCAGGGACCACCTAGGTCTTGGCAGGTCACCACAGTTCTCTGCGTCTCTCATCCATTCAGAGAGATTCAGCCCAGGAGGGGGCCTGGATGAAGCTTCCCCCCAGCATTCGATCTCCTGGTTGCTCCCTTCAGCCGACATTGCATGCACAGTCCCCAAGGTAGAGGTGATATCCTCTCCAGGTTGACCACAATTATAGATTCTGCTTAATTTTAGATCTGCCCCAGTTTGATCCCTTAGGGAAGTAAAACTCTCAGCTCCATTTGAAGTGAAAAGGCACTTTTGCTAAGAAATACTGGTTGCAGTAGAGTCAAGCAGAATATGAAATTCCCATGCAGCAATACAGAACTAAATTCCCGGTTTCCCCTAGCCCTCCCCCTATGGTCCAGAGCAGAGCCAATCCAGCACCACCATGATGTTGTGAGAAACTCTGAGATGTTTGGGCTGGTGAAATTCCACACTCAGGGCAAATGGCCTTCAGGATGCCAGGGCGCCAGCACTAACTGGATTCCAGGCTGCTCTGTTCTTCTTCAACTGTCAATCCCCCCCCCCAATTTCCCCATCATAAAAGTATACAGCAACCTGACCATTTGTTCCTCCCTTGTTCCCCTCCCTTCTGCCACTGAGGACAGAACAGAGTGAGATGCGAAGCTGAAGCTGGTGGTTCTGACACAATGGGTGGAAACTAACCACCTTAGAAGTAAGGAGAAATTTCCTGACAGTGAGAATAATAAACCATTGGAATGGCTTGCTTTCAGCAGTTGTGGATGCTCCATCACTGGAGGTTTTAAAAAGAGACTGGACAGCTATTTGTCTGAAATGGTATAGGGTCCACTGCTTGAGCAGGGGGTTGGACAGAAGACCTCCAAGGTCCCTTCCAACTCTTTATTCTGTTAAAACATAGATTGGATGTGTATACTTTAAAAAAAAACAGGGAGGTAAGGGGAGGTAAAAAAAACAGGGAGGAAAAATTACATATACAGTAGAATATATTATGGGAACTTAGGTAAAGCTCAGCATCATCTCACTGGAGGACTTGTTTATGTCTGATATAGCTCTGACATAAAACCTGGCTACATTGTTTGAAATCCCTGCCTCCTGATCAATTACAAGAGAATTCTTTTCCTAAGGGGGGATCTATCTCATTTCTTTTCTAATTCATTTCTTTCTGAGGGTTATGCCATTCTCCTGAGGGGGGAAGGCTCTGCTTTGTTATTCTGCTTTGCTATAATGTATCCTTTCTGCTGTTCCTACATACTTACTCTTTGAACTTACTCGCTGCAGAAGGGAAGGTGCGAAGACCCAACAATGTCTTCACAAGCATGGGAAAGGACCCGTTATCAGCTCCTTTCCCACAGCGGATTTAACATCTGGGGATTTGCCCATTCAAACTGACCGAATGAACTACTGGGGTGGGGTTATGCTTGGGACTCTTTTAACCTATTGATCTGAGCAGGAAACCCTCAGATCCTGCCTATCATGCCTGCTGTCAGCTTCTCCTAATAAAAATTACTTTTGGAAAGAAACTGTTCCAAGAGTCCTGCTTTCTTGGGATGAGGTTTTGAAGTGGGCCCTGACAGGACAGAATCTGCAGTAATAGTCAACCCAGAAGGAAGACTCTTGCCGGGGGGCTAAGCAAATGATGTCCGATATCGGAATGGAAAGGGAAGGGAAGAACCTGCCATTGCAGGAGAGCTCTTCCACCAAGCAGAGCCCAGCTGATACAGTTCTCAATCCTCGAGCTCGTCAGATATAGGTAGTGGCCATGGAACACTGCCACAAGCCCAGGTGGTCAATGGATGTCGGGAAGAAAGAGGACTGGGAGAAGAGATCCAGGAAAGTGACGCTCAGACACGGCAGTCACCAACTCGGCTGGAAAGTCAAGATGGAGAGGTCGCTTCACCTTAGTGAAGATGAGGATGACTGACTGCCCCATTCCAGCCGGTTCCTGGAGCAAGCCATCCACATGTTGAGAGTCGCCTTTGTTTCCATGAAGGAGGAGAAAGCCAACCCATGCTGGGGAGCTGCCAACCCAGGTTCAGCCGAAGGAACAGATGAAGGGAGGGGGGCGAACCAGCAGTCCCATGCCCTTCTATCAGTGCCGAAGAAGCAGCAGCCATTGCTACAGCTACGGCGACCCCCCGACGAGCCGCACTGGCCAATGGAGATGGCCACTGACACAGGCGGAAGAAGGGGCATCAGTCCATCTGAAAGTTCCCACCACTAGGAGTGAAGTACTGCGGGGAATGGGGCTGACTGGGGTTTTTCCTGACCCAAGTGTTGAACTATATGAAGGAATATGGCCGTGACATACCCAGTGATCGTGGCCGAATACGGACTGTGCAAGCAGCCCTGGATGGCACCGCAGCAGACTGGGTGGTGGATCTCCACGATGCCGATGCCTCAGAATTTCAGAATTTCAATCAATTCATGGCAGCCCTCAGACACAGATTTGAAGACCCCTTGGCTGATTGAAAAGCACGGGAGCACATCAAAACTGTGAGGCAAGGGCGATGACCTGTAGCGGAATATACCCAAGAATTCTGAGCCCTGGCCAGCAAACTGAACTGGCTGGAAGATATCTTGATCAGGCATTTCAAAGATGGCCTGAACTATGACCTGTATGATGCCTGCATCCCTCGAGGAGACCCAGACCGGCTCCAAGACTGGTACATCCTAGCCGAGGAAGCAGAGATCAATTGATCTAGAAGACAACGATGTGGGGGGACATCTTGGGGGAAATCACCAGCGGAGCCACCCCGAGAATCGACGAAACAAGCACCAACCACCATGAGGGCAACAGGATGCAGAAAGGAAGGGCACCGTGCCGCCAAGTGCCGCTCGCGGACCACCATCTGGAAGCCTGACCGAGTCCCAGCCGGGAAGCCTGAGAAGACCCTAACGAAACCAAAGGAGATGGCCATGAAAAGCATGGAGGTCATCGAGTTCCCAACTCCATCCAAACAGGGGAAGGGAACTCCGACACCACCGGGAGAGCCATCCAACTCGTCAGACAACAACTCGGAAGACAAACCCCTGGTAAGTGGACCCATAGCACCCCTCACCAGGATCATAGAATTGTTTAGCCCCAGAATGCCCGAGAGGGTTGCACTCAGAGCACTAATAAACTCTGGCTGCACCTGTTGCCTCATAAGCCCAACTTTAGTGGGGAATTTAGGAATTCCTGTGAGGAGGCTGAAGAAACCGATTTCATTTGGTCAATTAGATGGGTCCATTGCAGGGGGGACACCGGCTACTCTCACCACATTATCAGTCCAACTCACTATAGGGGATCACATAGAGATTATAACATTTGTAGTGACCCCTGGCATGGAATGCCCCCTTATCCTGGGCATGGCATGGCTAACCAAGTGGAACCCACGGGTGGACTGGAAGATGGGAGAACTCAGATTCCCAGATGGAGAGGCAGTAAGAAGCCCGGCTCACCCCTGAAATGGGGGAAGCCCCTCTGAGAGCGCAGCAGCAGAGTTACAAGACATACCGGAGAAATACTGGGACCTAGCTGAAGTATTCAGTGAGGAGAAATCTGACGAACGGCCCCCGCACCGACCCATGGACTGTTCCATTGAGATCCGCCCAGGGGCAAAATTACCCAAGCCAAAACTATATTCCATGAGCCCATGGGAGCTAGTGGAGATGCAAAAGTTCATAGACAAAAACCTGGAAAAGGGTTTCATCCAGCCGGCAAAGCCCAAGACCGCAGCCCCTGTACTATTTCGAGAAAAGAAAGATGGGACTCTTCGTCTCTATGTGGACTATAGATCTCTGAACACAGTGAGCGAGAATAACCTATATCCCCTCCCTCTCATGAATGACATGCTAACACACCTATTGAAAGGAAAAATCTTTTCAAAACTGGACTTGAGGGAGCCGTATTACAGGATAGGAATTAAAAAGGGAGATGGGTGGAAAACTGCTTTCAATTGCCCCTTAGGGTGCCACTAGTTCAGGGTTCTACCCTTCGGCCTTCAAGGGGCACCCGTAGTATTCATGCAATTAATAAATAACGTGCTCCGAGACCACCTGTATAAAGGGGTGCTTGTTTACCTGGACGATATCCTGATATTCACTGAAACAAAAGAGGAACATGTGAAATTAGTCAGAACCATGCTGAAAAAACTCCAGACAGCTCACCTGTATGCTAAACTGTCTAAATGTGAATTTCATAAGGAAAAAATTGACTACTTGGGGTATCGCATCTTGCTGAATGGCATAGAGATGAACCCTGAGAAAGTCCGAGCTGTACTAGAATGGGTTCCGCCCCGCACCAGGAAGCAATTGCAAAGTTTCTTTGGATTTGCTAACTTTTACCAGCAATTCATCCCCTCCTTTGCACAGATCGTACTACCCATTACTAATTTGTTAAAGACAAAGGGGGAGGGAAAACCCAAGCCGAGTCAGCCATTGAAATGGACAGTAGAATGTCAAACCGCATTTGAAAGGTTAAAAAGACTATTTTCTGCAGAACCAGTTCTAAGGCACCCTGACACTGAAAAACCTTTCGTGATTCAGGCTGATGCTAGTGACGTGGCTGTGGGGCAGTACTATTACAAGAGAATGATGAAGGGAAATTGTAGCCTTGCGCATACACATCAAGGAAACTCATAGAGACAGAGCAAAGGTGGGCAGTTTGGGAGAAGGAGGCTTACACAGTCCGATGGGCCCTTCTAACCTGGTGGCACTTCCTGGAGGGGAAAAAAATTCCTTTCCAAGTGTGGACTGACCACAAAAACATGGAAGCACTAAAAACACCCAGGAAACTAACCCCTAAGCAAGCGAGATGGTCGCAGCATTTCCACAGGTTTAATTTCACCCTAAAGCACTTGCCTGGGGGAAAGAATTTCTTAGTGGATGCATTGTCCAGGCTGCCCCAGTACAATAGCAACTGAACAGAAATAACAGACCCACTTATGCCATCAAAACAATTAGTAGCACAAGTCACCATCTGAGCACAAGCCAAACTTCAAAAGCCCCTAGCGAGCCAAGCAGGGATTGAATTCAAAAAAAGCACTAGAAACCGATGAATGGTTCCTAAGCCACAAGAACCTATGCACCATGACCAATGGTTTATCATGGGTGGGAGGAAAGCTGTACATCCCAAAAAGCCAGAGACTGACATTCATGCAGCTATGCCACAATTCAAAATCACATGGTCATTTCGGTTTTGTAAAAACTTTACATCTGGTGAAACGGCAGTTTTGATGGCTGTCAATAAAAAAGGACATTGAAAGTTACGTGGCCAGTTGTCCAATGTGTGCTGCAGCGAAGAGAAGGCAAAGAAAGACCCCGGACTTGTTGCAACCAGTAGCGACCCCATCAGCACCTTGGAGAGAAATTTCTATGGATTTTATTGTAGAATTACCGGAAAGTGGGGA
Source organism: Azemiops feae (assembly GCA_023970755.1). Classification (NCBI taxonomy): domain Eukaryota; kingdom Metazoa; phylum Chordata; class Lepidosauria; order Squamata; family Viperidae; genus Azemiops; species Azemiops feae. The sequence goes on along the minus strand of JALGBA010003122.1, from coordinate 10,699 downwards.
GAACACAGTCATTTGGGTTGTGATGAATTTGTTCTCTAAACAAGTACATTTTACCCCTTGCCAAAAAATCCCCAATGCAAAGACACTTGCAAAGCTGTTCGTCCAGCATATTTATCGACTTCATGGGGCCCCACAATGAATCATATCAGATAGAGGGGTACAGTTCACATCAGAATTTTGGAAAGCATTCCTGGGACTGTTAGGGACCACACAGGGGTTATCATCTAGTCATCATCCGCAGACGAATGGTGGGACTGAACGGTTGAACTCAGGACTGGAGCAGTACCTACGATATTTCATTAATTGGACAATTGGACTGACCTGCTCCCATTCGCAGAAGTTGCCTATAACAACGCAGTACATTCCAGCATGGGCTACACTCCTTTCCAAGTGGCAACAGGACAAAGTTTTAACCCGATGCCTGAACTCCCATCAAGTGACTTGACCATCCCTTCCCTGAAAGAGCGGATTGCACAATTACAAAATACCTGGCCAGTCGTGAGAAAGGCATTAGACGAAGCCAGGGAAGCATATAAATTCCAAGCAGATACGAAACGAAGTGAACTTAAACCCTTTCAAGTAGGAGCGAAAGTTTATTTATCAACGAAATACCTAAAATCCCTGCAGCTCTCAAAAAAGTTAGGACCAAAATTTGTGAGACCATTCCCCATTAACAAATAATCAATCCTGTCACTGTAGAATTGGAGCTTCCAAAGACACTCAGACAGGTTCACCCAATTTGCCACTGCAGTCTTTTAAAATGCGGACTGCAATAGCCCTTGAGGCCAGCTGCAGCTCCTTCCCCTCCTCCAATCATGGTGGAAGGTGAACAATATTTTGAAATAAAAGAAATCCTAGATTCCAGGAAGCATCATGGTTCCACCCAATATCTAGTAGCATGAAAACACCTGCCGCCTTCCCAAAATGAGTGGGTTCAGAAACATCATATTAGGGTCCCCCGATTACTTAGTAAGTTTCACGCTGCATATCCACATAAATCAGACTAATCCTTGTCTATCCTTTTTCTGTTTTGTTTTCTACAGGTGGATCTTTCTTTTTTCTAAGGGGGGCAGGATGTCAGAACCCATTCTTTTCCTAGGAGTGGATCTAATTCATTTCTTTCTGAGGATTCTGCCATTTTCCTGAGGGGGAGGGGAGAAGGCTCCATGGTATGTATTCTGCTTTGCGCTGTTCCTACATGCTTACTCTTTGAACTGTCTCTCCCTTGATGTTACCTTGCGGTGAGAAAGAAATGTGCCTCAAGCCATCTGGCTTATCTCTCACTGTGGAAGGGAAGGTGCGAAGACCCAACAACGTCTTCACAAGCATGGGAAAGGACCCGTTATCAGCTCTTTTCCCACAGCAGACTTAACACCTGGGGATTGGCCCGTTCAAACTGACCGGATGAATTATTGGGGTGGGGTTATGCTTGGGTCTCTTTTAACTTATTGATCTGAGTGGGAACCCCTCAGATCCTGCCTATTATGCCTACTATCAGCTTCTCCTAATAAAAGTTCCTTTTGGAAAGAAACTGTTCCAAGAGTCCTGCTTTCTTGGGATGAGGTTTTGAAGTGGGCCCTGATAGGTACTAATACTTCATGTGATCTTGATTCTATACCTCTGTTTATAGATCATTTGCAAGGCTGTATATCTGGAACAATGCTTTGTCTTGATCAAATCCCACTGGACTCAATATATTGAGAGAGAATCCATAATGGCTTAGGGTGGCATCAAGTAAGTTGTGCCAAGAACTCTGGAATTTGTCATAAAGAGTAAAAAAAAAAGGTTGACAACTTTGGTTGAAAATTAGCTTGAACCAGTAACTAATCTGCTATTTGGGCACAAGTTTTAATTGGAACCATTCTAGCATCAGATTGGAGGTTTGAGTTAGGAACATAAAGAGGGACCAAAAACAGGTTTCTTAGGAAGCTTGAGTGTACAGCTTCTAATGGTTCTAAATTCATGTTTGCCCATATTTGGAAATTGTAGGCAGTTATGCTGTTACCCCCCACCCCCAAATATGTAATGACCTAGGAAAATCTTAGTATGGCAGTTATAGTTTTCCTGGTCTTCTCTTTTAAAGATTGAATTTGGGCTTAGAATAGAATAGAATTGTAAGGACCCCCCTCAATTTACATCTTAAGAAGACAGAACTCTTGGAACAAGTTTTCCAACAGGAATCTTTATTAAGAAAAACTGACTGAAGGTGTGCTAGACAGGATCTGGGGAACCCCCCTGATCATTCAATGTTTTAAAGCGTTCCCAAGCAGTCCCACCCCACATTCCTTCCGGTCAATCCAAATTGGCAGATGGCTGGGTGTTAAATCCATCGGATCCCAAACGTTGCAATCTTCCCCCCTTTTTCCTTGCTGCCGGTAATAGGAGGCTTCATAGGGAGTGAGATCAAAGGCTGATGGCCGCATTGTTATTGTTAGTACTCCAGAGAGGGAATCCACAGAGGATGTTTATTCGTAGGTGATAGAAGGAATGCCAGACATAAACCCCCGTGTTTACTCCCCCCCCTTTGTAGTATGACAGAATCCCATAGAGAGTAAGAATTGGGTTTTCCCAGAGTAGATTAGTTAGAAATAAAATATAATTGGATTCTGACATCCGGCTCCCCTTAAAAATAAGAGAGGTCCACCTGTAGAGAAAACAAAACAGGTATAAAAGTTAGTCTGCTTGCCTAGCTTCCTCTAGAGCTTTTCTCACTATTGGCCAGGTGTTTTGTAATTGTTCCATCCATTCTTTCAGTGATGGGATTTCTGGTTCGTTTGGGGTTAGTTCTGGCATGGGATTGAAACTTTGGCCGGTAGCTATTTGAAAAGGAGTGTAACCTGTGCTGGAGTGGACTGCATTATTGTAGGCAACCTCTGCAAACGGCAACAGGTCCGTCCAATCTGACTGCTGGAAATTTAGAAAACATCTTAAATATTGCTCAAGTACTCCGTTACATTTTTCTGATTGACCATTTGCCTGAGGGTGATGGCTAGACGTCAGTCCCTGGGTGGTCCCTAAAAGAGATAGAAATTCCTTCCAAAACGCAGATGTAAATTGCACTCCCCTATCAGATATGATGCGTTGGGGTGCCCCATGCAATCTGTAAATATGTTGCACAAAAAGTTTTGCTAAAGCTTTTGCGGTGGGGATCTTTTGGCAAGGAATAAAGTGAACCTGTTTGGAAAATAGGTCCGTGACCGTCCAAATGACAGTATTCCCATTGCTTTCTGGTAATTCCACTATAAAATCCATGGCTATTTCCCTCCAGGGGGCTGAGGGATTTGCCACTGTTTGTAACAGTCCTGGTGATTTCCCTTGCAGCCTTTTTGCCATTGCACACTTTGGGCAGCTGGCCACGTAACTTTCTATGTCTTTTTTCATGGATGGCCACCAAAATTGCCGTTTAATTAAGTGTAATGTTTTTACAAATCCAAAATGCCCTGCTGATTTTGTGTCGTGGCAAAGTTGCATGAATGTGATTCTTTGGGTGGTCGGTATATATAACTTCTCCCCCACCCAAGGCAGTCCGTCTTTCATTGTGCACACGTGTTTATTTTTCTGGAACCATTCATCTGTTTCCAAACTTTTCCGGAATTCAATTCCGGTCTGGCTATCCAGCTGTGGTTTTAATTTAACTTGGGCTCTGGTAGTCACTGGCGCTGCTAGTTGTGATTCTCCCATGATCGGTTTAGAGTCGGTGGCTCGCGTGCTGTTATATTGGGGCATGCGAGATAATGCATCTGCCAGAAAGTTCTTTCCCCCCGGCAAATGCTTGAGCTTAAAATTGAATTGGTGAAAATGCTGGGACCAGCGGGCTTGCTTCGGGTTGAGTTTTCTGGGTGTTTTCAAGGCTTCCAAATTTTTGTGGTCTGTCCACACCTGGAAAGGGATTTTATTGCCTTCAAGGAATTGGCGCCATGTAAGTAATGACCACCGTATCCCATATGCCTCTTTCTCCCACACGGGCCAGCGCTGTTCCGTTTCAGTGAGTTTCCTGGACGTATACGCGCAGGGTTGTAACATCCCTTCCTCATTTTCTTGTAATAATACCGCCCCCACTGCTACATCACTTGCATCCGTCTGTATTACAAAGGGTTTATCCATGTCTGGGTGCCTCAGTACTGGTTCGGCAGAAAAAAGCCTCTTTAATCTCTCAAATGCCGCTTGGCATTCCATTGTCCATTTTAGTGGCTGGCTAGGTTTCACTGAGGATTCTCCCTTCGTTTTTAGTAAGCTCGTGAGAGGCAGGGCTATCTGGGCAAATGAGGGGATGAATTGGCGGTAAAAGTTTGCAAAACCCAGGAAACTTTGCAGTTGCTTTCTTGTGCGAGGTGGTGCCCATTCTAATACTGCCCTGACCTTTTCTGGGTCCATTTCAATGCCCTGTGGGGATATGCGGTAACCTAGGTAGTCTATTCTTTCCTGGTGAAATTCGCATTTTGATAATTTGGCATATAGGTGGGCGGCTCGCAGTTTCTTTAAAACCGCTCTGACTAGGTTGACATGTTCCTCTTTTGATTCTGTGAAGATGAGGATGTCGTCAAGATAAACCAGGACCCCCTTAAATAGGTGCTCCCTTAGTACCTCATTGATTAATTGCATAAATACTGCGGGGCCCCCTTGTAATCCAAAAGGCAAAACTTTGAATTTGTAGCACCCCATTGGGCAATTGAATGCAGTTTTCCATTCATCTCCTTCCCTAATTCTCACGCGGTAATACGCTTCCCTTAGATCTAGTTTAGTAAAAATCTTTCCTTTCGATAGGTGTGATAACATGTCCTTCATGAGGGGTAGGGGGTATAGGTTGCTTTCACTGATCGCATTCAAGAGCCTATAGTCCACACATAAATGTAAAGAGCCATCCTTCTTCTCTCTAAAGAGGACCGGAGCGGCCACCTTAGGTTTGGCTGGTTCAATGAACCCCCTTTCTAGGTTTTTCTTTATAAATCTCTCCATTTCCTCCTTCTCCTTTGGGCTCATGGAGTATAATCTGGGCTTTGGGAGTTTTGCCCCGGGCTTGAACTTTATGGCACAGTCCGTGGGTCGGTGGGGGGGAAGCTCATCCGCCCTCTCCTCACTGAAAACTTCAGCCAGGTCTCTGTATTCCTCTGGTATTTCTGGTAGCCCCTTTTCTTCACCCATGGACGCTATTTCCGTTTTTAATTTTGATGGATCCCCTTGGGGTTTTAAGTCTGTAGGGTCCTCCTTCAGGAAATTGATTTCTTTCGTCCTCCAATTTACCCAGGGGTTCCATTTTGTTAACCATTCCAGCCCTAGGATCATCGGGCATTCCATGCCTGGGGTCACTATAAACGTTAGGTCTTCCTCATGATTCCCCAGGGATAGGTGGATTGGTAACGTGGCTAGGGTAGCTGGCACCCCCCCTGCTATGGACCCATCTAATTGACCAAATGAGATTGGTTGTTCCAGCCTCCTCACTGGGATGCCCAGATTTCCCACTAGAGTCGGGCTAATTAGGCAGCGGGTGCAGCCAGAGTCTATTAAGGCTTTCACTTTGACAGCTTCGGGCATGGAGGGGGCTAATATAGTCACTGTCTTGAGGATGGGTGGGATGGATCCACTTACCAGTGGTTCACCCTCCGAGGTGTCATCTGAGGCGTCCACCGGCCCTGCGGTGTAGGCTGGGGCTCTTTCCTCACGATGGGTGGAGGTAGGGGATTCCACAGCTTCTATTCCTCTCATGGCAGATTCTTTTGACTTAGCTGGGGACTTCCCAGATTTGCTGGCCGGTGGTCTGTCTGGGTTGTGCTGGGGGGCTTTTGAGCGGCATTCTACAGCCCGATGCCCCTCTCTCCCGCATTTGAAACAGCCCATTGGTTTCTTGGCCATAGCCGATGGCTTTGCTGGTTCGCGCGTTGGTTCAGGCGGTGAGCGGCTCCATTGTTTTCCTCGGCGGTGCCTCTTCAGTAGGTCGATCTCTGCTTCCTCTGCCAGGACGTACCATTCGTCGAGTTGGTGTGGGTCCCCCCGGGGCAGGCAAGTGTCATATAGGTCGTAATTCAGACCGTCTTTGAAATGGCTAAGGAGGATGTCTTCCGGCCAGTTCAGCTTGCTGGCAATAGTTCGGAATTCTTGCGTATATTCAGCTACTGGCCGTCTGCCTTGCCTCATCGTTTTGATTCTTTCGCGTGCTTTGCGATCAGCCAGGTGGTCTTCAAATCGCCTTCTCAGAGAGGACATGAAACGGTTGAAGTCATTGAGCTCTGGGGCATTGGAATCATGCAAATTCACCACCCAATCGGCGGCCGGTCCATCCAGAGCAGATTGCACGATCCGGATACGGGCTTTGTCGCTAGGGATGTGTCGCCCGTGTTCCTCCATGTAGCCAAGGACTTGGGTTAGGAAGAACCCCAAGCGTGTCGGCTCCCCCTTGAATTTCGCGTCCAACGGCGGAAGTCTTTGAATGGAGCGGTGTCTTCTTCGTCGGTATTGTCTTCCATCTGGATTTCCTTCTGCAGGTCGGCGGGGGGTGGGGACTACTGGATCAGCGGATGTCCCCGGGGCTGCAGGTTCCAATTCCCCCTCAGTGTCTCTCCATTGTGGCTCTCAGGTTCCAATTGCGGCTCCAGGAGTTGGTCGTGGGGTTCAGGATTCTCCTCTCCTAGGGAGCTGAGGGTTCTCTTCATCAAGTTGATAGCTTTCTCTAGGATCCAGTTCGAGTGCTGTGCCCAGCTTCCTTCATCTTCGCTTATGTGCAGGGATCTCTCCATCTCCCGCTTCCATCCTGGTTGGTTGGCCCCCCGTCTCAGGGTCACCTTTCTTGATTTCTTTTCCCACTCGCCTTTCTTTCCAACGCCCATTGACCACCGAGGCTTGTGGTTACGCGTCTCCACCTCCTCTTCTCCTGAGGAATCTGACCCTTCAGATCCGGATATTTGGCAGGTTTCCAGTTGGGGCAACGGCTCCCTCTCTGGGGGGCTTTCCCCCTTCCCTGCTTCGTCGTCTGACATGGTAATTTTTGCAAAGTCCCCCGGCAAGGTTCTTCCTTCCAGGTTGACTAATTTTGTAGATCCTGTCTAATGTAAGGACCCCCCTCAATTTACATCTTAAGAAGACAGAACTCTTGAACAAGTTTTCCAACAGGAATCTTTATTAAGAAAAACTGACTGAAGGTGTGCTAGACAGGATCTGGGGAACCCCCCTGATCATTCAATGTTTTAAAGCGTTCCCAAGCAGTCCCACCCCACATTCCTTCCGGTCAATCCAAATTGGCAGATGGCTGGGTGTTAAATCCATCGGATCCCAAACGTTGCAATCTTCCCCCCTTTTTCCTTGCTGCCGGTAATAGGAGGCTTCATAGGGAGTGAGATCAAAGGCTGATGGCCGCATTGTTATGGTTAGTACTCCAGAGAGGGAATCCACAGAGGATGTTTCTTTGTAGTTGATAGGAGGAATGCCAGTCATAAACACCCGTGCTTACTCCCCCCTCCTTTTGTAGCATGACAGAATCCAAAAGAGAGTAAGAATTGGGTTTTCCCAGAGTAGATTAGTTAGAAATAAAATATAATTGGATTCTGACATTGCACATTAAAGAGGAGATTTGCTCTTGGACCAAATCAGGGAGGGTGCAATATTATTCATAAAATATATAATCATTTTTGCTAATCCTGGTATTAAAGGCTCTAGCTAGCATTAAAGCCTTTAGCATGTGTTCTATTATATAGTTTCAGCATAAGCCAGGTTTCTTTCACCTGTTTTTGTAATAGCTGTGGGAGGAGATAAGTATTGATGACAATAAAATAGAGGTGGTCAATCCAAAAACTTATAATCATTGAAAATTGACTACAGGGTTTCAAATTGGTCACCACTGTTGAATCTTATTTGAAACACAGATATATAGACTACCACTTGGCTTTCCACTTTTTCTTAATCTAGTGACCTTGAGAGAATGTACTACAAAATTATCTTATGTAAACTATGTCTCCTGCAACAGAGTGATTAGCTATATTTACATTTAGAATGCCAACTCACAATATTTCATGACAGGCTATTCAGCTCCTGTGAATGCTTCAGTTGTCAATTAGTAGGCATTAGTGAAGAGTTTCTTGGAAAAGACTTCTTGTGTAATTCTTCCTTTCAGAAGAGCTTGAGTAGGAGGGGGGGGGGGTTTCTTTTCCCGAAGTATGTTATTACATTCTTGGAGGTTGTCTGTATTAATTTTTATCTTCCCGGGTTTCCCGAGTTGTATGTAGCACAGATATGATCTCCAAAAGGGTTGAAGTAAGTTTTCTCGGATATGTGCCTATAATACAATTAATGGGAATCCCACTGTAAGCTCTTCCATATCTCTTTGTTCCAAATGCTTTATAATTTTCCTTTCCTTACTACATTTGAGTTCCATCAAGATCTCTTTTTGATGCTTCTTACTTGGTGATTGTGGCTTTCTTCCATCTTGCTTTTGTTCTTGCTGTTATTGGAAGGCTTTTTAAGTGTATTATGTTCTAATTAATTGGTAGTAGCTTGTGAGTTGATTAGTTCTGTTTATTATTCTGTGACAAGCAATTATACAAAGGTTCAGCAATCTTTTGAATTAAGTTCATAACTTGTCTGAACTCTTCAATCTTTGTTACAATATTTATTTGTTCTTCCTATGGTATCCTACCAAACGAATTAAACAGATTACATTCAGAGGTACCCAAGCAAGACTCTCTTCAGTTGCTAGAAAGACCATTGCTTCAACAAGGCCCATATCACCCCAATTCTTTTTTTAAGTTAGACTACAGGTACCCAATTCCTGCAACTGTTCTTCATATATTTTAGCCTTCAGTCCCCTAATCATCTTTATTGCTCTTCTCTGCATTCTTTCTAAAGTCACAACATCTTTTTAATATTGTGGCATCCATCGTACCTGGATGCAATATTCCAGATGTGATCTTATCGAAGTATTATAAAGCGGTACTAACACTTCAAATAATCTTGATTTTATTCCTCTGTTACTGCACTTAGGAAGGCATTGGCTTTTTTGGAGCTGCAGCACACTGTTGCCTCATATTTAAGTGATTGTACACTAGGACTCTAAGAGCCCTCTCACAGTTATTGCTATTGAGCCAGATACCACTTCCTGTATACCTGTACATTTGATATTTCTTACCTAAATGTAGAACCTTACTTTTCTCACCATTGAATTTCATTTTGTTGAATAGGGCCCAGTGTTCAAGTCTGTTGAGATTCATCTGGATCTTGAGCCTATCTTCTGGGGTATTGGCTATTCCTGCCAGCTTGGAGTTGTCTGCAAATTTGATGGGTTCCCCTTCTATTCCTTCATCTAAATTGGTTATAAAGACATTGAAGTGTATTGGGCCTAAAATGGAACCTTGGGGTACCCCACTGCTTATTTCCCTCCTTGTAGATATAGTTCCATTAAGGACTACATGATGAATGTGGTTGGTCAACCAGTTACAAATCCATCTAGTGGTAATGCTATCCAATCTACATTTTTCTGTCTTACTAATTAGTGAGTTGAGGCCTACTTTATCAAATGCCTTACTGAAATTCAAGTAAATTATGTCTATAGCATTTCTCTGGTCCACTAATTTAGTCGTTTTGTCAAAAAATGACAAACAAAAAACAAACCCATGTTGGCTTCTGACTATAAGTCTGCTTGTTTCTAGGTGTTCACTGAGTCGTTGCTTGATTGTCTTTCCAGGATCTTCCCAGATTGCTGTCAGGTGATTTATCTGTAGTTTCCTAGATCCACTTTTTTTCTTTTTTTGAAGATGGGAAACACATCAGTCCTCTAGTCATTTCCCGGTGCTCCAGGATCTTTGAAAGATATGGTTCAGTGGTTATGAAATCATGTTTGCCATCTCCTTCAGAACTCTGGGATGTAATCCGTCTGAACCTGGTGCTTTGAACTCATTTAAGAAATAATTACTTAAATATTTAATACTTAATACTTAAGTATTCTCAGAAATGTATTATATTGAAGTTTACTTAATCTGAGAGATTAGACTGATTCATAGAATTTGTAATCCATATGTGAAAAGTTTTATATCCAAATATATTTTATTTTGTACTGTTTCCATCTTCCCCTAAAATATTAACAGAATCCACAATAGTCTGAGAATCAGTGTCTCCACTAGATAATTGGCAGTCAAGCTGAAATTAAGTTAATCAACTAAAATTAACAAACTTCCTCAAACTCCCAAATAAATTACTCAGACCTAATCCACACATCAAAGGATAAGGTCTGAAACACAAACAGACTTAATTAAATTAGGTCTCCCAGAGAAACTGCATGTTCACAAGAATAAATATATCTAAACACACATGCCTCAAGTGTCATCCTAGAATGAGCATGTAGACACTTCTACACCCTGGACAAGGTCCCCCTATAAAAAAATCTGCTGCTGTACCCCATTTCTCTTTAGCCTGCTCCTAAAAGCAAACTGTTTTGCTTTTAGGAATAAATATTTCTTCTTTCCTCACAGCTGTCTATGAGAATCTCATTTTCATTATCTGGATCTCATTTTTATTTATTCTTGTGCAGCCCCGGCTCGAGTTGGAACCCCAAATTATTCTTCTGACACATACCAAGAAATTATTAAAGTTGGTACTATCGACTTATGCCTTAAGAAATTAAATTAAATAGATTAATGCCCAGAACTTCAGTTTGAAGGAGCCAAATCTACCCAGTTCCAGAAGAAACATGGGAATCGTTTCCAACTATACAAAATGG
>JALGBA010003119.1:0-27420 GCA_023970755.1 Azemiops feae | reverse complement strand
GGCCAATCGCCAGGAGACGGTGAGTTCTAGTCCTGCCTCAGGCATGAAAACTGACTGGGTGACTGGGCCAATCGCCAGGAGACGGTGAGTTCTAGTCCTGCCTCAGGCATGAAAGCTGACTGGGTGACTTTGGGCCAATCGCCAGGAGACTGTGAGTTCTAGTCCTGCCTCAGGCATGAAAGTAGCTGGGTGACTTTGGGCCAATCGCCAGGAGACGGTGAGTTCTAGTCCTGCCTCAAGCATGAGACGGTGAGTTCGAATCCCGCCTTTGCCATGAAAGCCGGCTGGGTGAGTTTGGGCCAGTCCTTCCCTCTCAGCCCAGCCCACCTCATAGGGTTGTTGTGGGGAAAATAAGGAGGACGGGGGAATGATGACATCCGTCCCCTTGAATGATTTTTAAAAAAATAAAATAAGTGGCGCTCCCCACATCTTAACGTTGCCCAAGGTGGAGCAGGAAGGAGAGAACTTACTACGGCGTCCTTGGGCTCCGGTGTGTGGACCGTTGTCGGTCTGGCCCCCAGGCCCATCTCTTCCACCACCCCTCGGCACGGAGGATTCGGCCCTGGAGCCTTGCGATAGAGGAGGTGTTTGAACCCTGTGAAGTTTTCGATCGGCTGGATTTGGTAGGTCAGGTTCCCGATCTGTATGTGACCCCTGAACGTGTGAGAAGGAGGTTGCGGGACATCACACAAAAGAACAGCCAGAACACAAAAGAGGGTCTCCGTGGCTGGAGGTCTTCCAGAAAAGATTGGAAAACCACCTCGCTGGGACGGTCCAGGTAGTTCTTGACTTAGAATAATTCGTTTAGTGTCCGTTCGAAATTCGAACGGCACTGAAAAAGGCGACTTATGACGGACCCTCAATTCACAACTCAATACAAGTAGTTTTACTAGAACAGAACAGAATGCTGGAAGGGACCTTGGAGGTCTTCTAGCCCAACCCCCTGCTCAAGCAGGAGACTCTAGTCTAGACCATTTCAGACAAATGGCTGTCCAGTCTTTTCTTGAAAGCCTCCGGTGATGGAGCACCCACAACTTCTGGAGGCAGGTTGTTCCACTGATTAAGTTGTCCTCACTGTTAGAAAGTTTCTCCTTAGTTCCAGGTTGCTTCTCTCCTTGATTAGCTTCCATCCGTTGCTTCTTGTCCTGCCTTCAGGCGCTTTGGAGAATAGCTTGACTCCCTCTTCTTTGGGGCAGCCCCTAAGATACTGGAAGACTGGAACACTAAATATTTTAAGGACTAAAATAGTTTTATTCTCCAAAGCAACAGAAGGCCGGACAAGAAACAATGGTTGGAAACCAATCAAGGAGAGAAACAACCTGGAATTAAGGAGGAAGTTCCTAACAGTGAGGACAATTAACCAGTGGAACAGCTTGCCTCCAGAAATTGTGGGCACTCCATCACTGGAGGTTTTTAAGAAGAGGCTGGACAGTCACTTGTCTGAAATGGTATAGGTTCTCAGGCTTGAGCAGGGGGCTGGACTAGAGACTCCAAGGTCCCTTCCATCTCTATTCTATTCTATATATTCTATTTATTCTATGCTATTTATTCTATTATCATTCTATTCGAATTCTATTCTATTCTATTCTATTCTGAATTCTATTCTATTCTGAATTCTATTCTATTCTATTCTGAATTCTATTCTGTTCTGTTCCATATTTTCTATTCTATTCTATTCTATTCTATTCTATTCTATTCTATTCTATTCTATTCTATTCTATTCTATTCTATTCTTTCTCTATTCTATTCTTTCTATTCATTGTCTACTCTACTGTACTCTACTTATTCTATTCTATTCTATTCTATTCTATTCTATTCTATTCTATTCTATTCTATTCTATTCTATTCTATTCTATTCTATTCTATTCTATTCTATTCCATTCCATTCCATTCTATTCTATATCCCATATTCTATTCTATATCCCATATTCTATTCTATTGTATTCCATTCCATTCTATTCCATTCCATTCCATTCTATTCTATATCCCATATTCTATTCTATATCCCATATTCTATTCTATTCTATTCTATTCTATTCTATTCTATTCTATTCTATTCTATTCTATTCTATTCCATTCCATTCCATTCCATTCTATTCCATTCCATTCTATTCTATATCCCATATTCTATTCTATTCTATTCTATTCTATTCTATTCTATTCTATTCTATTCTATTCTATTCTATTCTATTCTATTCTATTCTATTCTATTCTATTCTATTCTATTCTATTCTATTCTATTCTTATGCAGCTGATTTCAGTCCAGGAAACCTAAAATGTCCAGGCGTTTATCACCCAAGAAAATGTACGCTTTCCAAAGTTGTCGGTACCTTTCCAAAGACGAAATTATCTCAGATGGGACCCCCTTGCTCAGTCCCTGTGAATTTCACTTCTCTAACTGATCACGTTTGCCACTTCCCTAGCAGATCCAGCCTCCTCTTTCCTGCCTTCAAGACCCACCTGTATCTCCCACCCACCCACCCGACCTATCGATCAGGTGCCATTTTGCAGAGCACGGGACCCACAGCCAAGCCGTTACCAAAGACCGTTGCAGGTGGAGATGACCACGTCTGAATTGGGAAGGTCTTCCACGTAGCCACTGTAATAGCAGTCAATCTGCAAGGGAGGAGGGGAAGGGGACAGAGAAAGGCTGCTTGTGATTAGAAGGCATTGGGGGGGGGGGAGAACCGAGTTGCAAGGGTGTGTGAGAACGACCTTGGGAGGAACAGTGGCAGCCGAGAGGTGTAAAAGTTATCTCAGCCTTTCAGAAAGAGAGGAGGCACGGGAAGATGTTGAGACTCTGGAAAGGGCGCAGAGAAGAGCAGCAATTCCTGGTTGCAGGAATTGGGTACGTCTGATTTAATGCAAAGAAGGACCAGGGGTGACAAGATAGCAGTCTTCCAATATTTGAGGGGCTGCCCCAAAGAAGAGGGGGGTCAATCTCTTCTCCAAAGCACCTGAAGAAGGCAGGACAAGAAGCAACGGATGGAAACTAACCAAAGAGAGAAGCAACCTAGAACTAAGGAGAAACTTCCCGACAGTGAGGACAATTAACCAGAGGAACAACCTGCCTCTGGAAGTTGTGAATGCTCCAACACTGGAGGTTTTTAAGAAGAGACTGGACGGCCATTTGTCTGGAAGGATTTAGGGTCTCCTGCTTGAACAGGGGGTTGGGCTAGAAGACCTCCAAGGTCCCTTCCAACTCTGCCATTCTTTATTCTGTATCTTAGAAGTGACCCTCCTGGGTTTTCAGGGAAGTAAAAGTAAAGGAGGGGTGAACTCCTTTCAGACTTGCAAAATTGTTCCTGTAACCTCTTACAAGACAGCTGGTGTTAGCATTCGTGGTTGTGGCTTCTTCTCTGGACGACCTTGAAGGGCTGACAAGAGTGGAGGAAAGCAGGTGAGCCAGCGGGAGCCCAGGACCAGCCTTGGAATTGGACAAAGGGTGCAGGAAGGACAGACAGACTGGCAGAGTGGGGGAAGGAGGGAGGGATAGGCAGATAGATAGATAGATAGATAGATAGATAGATAGATAGATAGATAGATAGATAGATAGATAGATAGATAGAGTTTGATAGAGATTGATAGAGATTGATAGAGATTGATTGATAGATAGATAGATATTGATAGAGATTGATATAGATAGATGGATGATAGATAGATAGATAGACATAGACATTGATAGATAGATAGATATAGAGATATTGATAGATATAGAGATTGATAGATAGATAGATAGATAGATAGATAGATAGATAGATAGATAGATAGATAGATAGATAGATAGATAGATAGATAGATAGATAGATTGATAGAGATAGATAGATTGATGGATAGATAGATTGATGGATAGATAGATATAGAGATTGATAGATAGATATAGATAGATAGATAGATAGATAGTTTGATAGAGATTGATATAGATAGATATAGTGATTGATAGAGATAGAGATTGATAGATATAGATAGATATAGATAGATAAAGATTGATAGATAGTTAATAATAATAATAATAATAATAAAGTTGGGACCCTGAAGGTCATCTAGTCCAACCCCCTGCTCAGGCAGGAAACCCTATACCATTTCGGACAAATGGCTGTCCAGTCTCTTCTTAAAAACTTCCAGTGTTGGAGCATTCACCGCTTCTGGAGGCAGGTTGTTCCACTGGTTAATTGTTCTAACTGTCAAGAAGTTTCTCCTTAGTTCCAGGTTGCTTCTCTCCTTGGTTAGTTTCCATCCGTTGCTTCTTCTCCTGCCTTCAGGGGCTTTGGAGAATAGCTTGACTCCCTCTTCTTTGGGGCAGCCCCTGAGATACTGGAAGGCTGCTATCACGTCACCCCTCGTCCTTCTCTTCATTAAACTAGACACACCCAATTCCAGCAACCGTTCCTTATATGTTTTAGCCTCCAGTGCCCTGATCCTCTTTGTTGCTCTTCTCTGCACTCTTTCTAGAGTCTCAACATCTTTTTTACATCGTGGTGACCAAAACTGGATGCAGGATTCCAAGTGTAGCCTTACCAAGGCATTGTAAAGTGGTATTAACACTTCACGTGATCTTGATTCTATCCCTCTGTTAATGCAGCCTAGCACTGTGTTGGCCTTTTTGGCAGCTACAGCACACGGCTGGCTCCTATTTAAGTGATTGTCCACTAGGACTCCAAGGTCCCTCTCACAGTTACTACTATTGAGCAAGGTACCCCCTATACTATACCTGTACAGATAGATAGATCGATAGATAGATAGATCGATAGATAGATAGATAGATAGATAGATAGATAGATAGATAGATAGATAGATAGATAGATAGATAGATGATAGATAGATAGATAGATAGATGATAGATAGATAGAGATAGAGATAGATAGAGACAGATAGATAGATAGATAGATAGATAGATAGATAGATAGATAGATAGATAGATAGAGATAGATAGATAGATGATAGATAGATGATAGATATAGATGATAGATAATGATATAGATAGATGATAGAGATAAGATGATAGATAGATGATAGATAGATGATAGATTAAATAGATAGATAGATGATATAGATAGATAGATAGATAGATAGATAGATAGATAGATGATAGAGATAGATAGATGATAGATATAGATGATAGATAGATGATAGATAGATGATAGATAGATAGATGATAAAGATAGATATAGATAGATGATATAGACACAGATAGATAGAGATAGACAGAGATATAGATAAATATAGGTAGTTTAGCTAGATAGGTAGATGATAGATATAGATATAGATAGATGAGAGACATGAGAGAGACAGATAGAGATGATAGAGATAGATAGATAGATAGATAGATAGATAGAGAGAGAGAGAGAGAGAGAGACAGAGAGATGATAAATAGAGACAGACAGATAAATATGAGAGATGATCGATAGATATAGATATAGATAGCGATAGATAGAGAGAGGGGGGGATAGATAGATCAATGACTGATGGATGATGATCATAGATAGAGAGGGAGAGAGAGAAGCCCACACTTTATTACAGGGAGTGACTTACTCTTGGTTTAGGATGCTGGGCAGTTCTCCTTCCTTTTAAATCCAGATAGTAAATAGGCATATTCTGAATTACGAAGGACCTGCATATGAAAAGATAAAAACGGGAGAGGTATTTGCTCCGTAACAGCTGTTCCCTGACTCAGCCACGGAATACAGAGTAGGGGTCCTCTCTGGCTGTGCAGTGGGGACGTCTGCTTTGACCCTCTAAATCAGGGGTCTTCAAACTTGGCCCTTTTATGACTTGTGGACTTCAACTCCCAATGCCGGCTGAGGAATTCTGGGAGTTGAAGTCCACGAGTCATAAAAGAGCCAAGGTGGCCTACCCCTGGTCTAAATGCATAAAATGAATAAGCATTATGTATGCAGCTAAGACTTCTCTATTGCAAGCAAGTCGTCTTAAAGGTAAAATCAGTGGTGGGATTCAGCCAATTCGCACCACTTCGGCAGAACCGGTAGCTGATTTTGTGTTGCCCAGGCCCAGAACGGACTTCCGGAAGCGGCATCCACACAAGAGAACCAGTTGTTCACCTATTTGACTCCCACCACTGGGTAAAATGCTTCGAATCAAAGCTAAAGTTATCCTTCGACTCATGATGAAGATGCAGAGGGGGCCGTCACAGATAAATAAAGATAAAAGATAAATAACCTTTATTGTCATTTTTATATTGTGGGCACAATGGCACACATAAAAAATGAAATTTAGTTGCCCGCTCTCAAAGTGAAACATATACATGACACACACCTAAACATACTATGTACAACATATATGTAGACCCACATCCCTACATATACATAGCAAATAAATATTAAATACTGTCCATCTTGAATATATAACGCAAGGAGGAAGTTTGAGAGTTCGCAAGGTTAATGCTGTATGGAATGAAACTATGGCTGAATCTGGATGTTCTGCTACGGATACCACGAAGCCCCCTCCTCCCAGAAGGTAACAAGGAAAACAGGTTGTGAAGAGGATGTGTAGTGTCCCAGAAAATCTTGCGGGCCCTGCTCAAGCAACGCTTCTGTGCTATGTCCTGGATGGTAGGGAGGGAACTGCCAATGATCTTTTCGGCCATCCTCACCACTCTCTGCACCACCTTCCTGTCTGAAGCAGTGATGCCTCCAAACCAGACTGTGATGCTGTATGACAGGATGCTCTCGATTGTCCCCCTGTAGAAAGTGGTCAGGACAGGGGAAGGAAGATGTGCTTTTCTCATGCGGTGCAGAAAATGCAGGCGCTGCTGTGCCCGCTTCACCAGTTTCTCACTGTTTAGCGACCAAGTCAGCCTACTCGTTAGCTGCACACCCAGGAATTTGATGCTGGTAACCATCTCCACAGGTGAATCATTAATGCACAGAGAAGTGTGGCTGTGCCTGCCTTTTCTGAAATCAACAATGATCTCTTTGGTTTTTCTTGTATTTAAAACTAGGCTGTTTTCCTTGCACCAGTTCACCAGCCCCTCAACCTCCTTGCAGTAAGCTTCCACCTTGTCATCCTGAATAAGGCCCACTACTGTTGTATCATCTGCGAACTTCACAATATGGTTGGTGGCAAACCTAGCACAGCAGTCATGGGTCAACAGGGTGAACAGCAGCATGCTTACCTTTCCTTAACAGAACCACAGAGCTGGAAGGGACCTTGGAGGTCATCTAGTCCAACCCCCCTGCTCAGGCAGGAGACCCTATACCATTCCAGACAAACAGGCTGCCCAGTCTCTTCTTGAAAACCTCCAGTGAATGGAGCACCCACAACTTCTGAAGGCAAAGTTCGTTCCACTGGTTAATTGTTCTCCCTGTCAGGAAATTTCTCAGACTCTACTTGGAATATTGCATTCAGTTTTGGTCACCACAATATAAAAAAAGATGTTGAATTCCCAGAAGTCATTAAGTTACAGATAGTCCTCCATTTATAATCCTTTGTTTAGCAACCATTTGAAATCCCAGCAGTGTTGAAAAAAGTGACTTACCAAAGACTGAACGCATGCAGTGTCTAATGTCCTTCCCCTCAAGGCTTGGGGAAAGGTGGGGGAAAAAATTACACTGTCCTAACCACTTACTTCTGATAAAGGTGAAGAATCCTGTGAACGCCTTCGATTTTCATCAGGTAGGATATTTCTTTCTGGAATGTACAAAAAATATGTCTAATTAAAGTCCTGTGACTGTGTATCCACAGGTTTCCCCCTGGGTCAGGAGCAATGTGAGACCCAAAAATTGTGGGGTCCTTGGTGGTCTCTGAGCTGGGTGGCTTTCTTGCAGACGTTTCACGACCCAACTTGGTAACTTCATCAGTGCTAGAAGGAGGGGGGTTGTGGAAAGGAGGAGGAGGAGGAAGGAAGGAAGGAAGGAAGGAAGGAAGGAAGGAAGGAAGGAAGGAAGGAAGGAAGGAAGGAAGGAAGGAAGGAAGGAAGGACTGTAGGCTCCTTGGTGGTCTCTAAGGTTATGGTTTTCTTGCAGACGTTTCATGACCCAACTAGGGAACTTCATCAGTGCTAGAAGGGAGGGGAGTTTGTGGAGAGGAGGAGGAGGAGGACTGTAAAGTTTTTGGTAGTCTCTGAGTTTGGTTGTTTTCTTGCAGACATTTCATTACCTGACTACGTCACATTATCAGTGTGAGGAAGAGTGGCGGTTTGCTCTCTATTTATACACCCTGCCAGTGTTGGTGTAGGAGTGGTTTTCTTCTTCGCAGTTCTTTGATTAAGGTATTGTTTTCTGCTTGTTTGTTTGTCTGGAGTTAATCCCTGCTTATCTGGGTATAGGCTGCAGAGGAAGCCACTCTTTATAAACAGGGAGCAAACTCTACCCTCATTTGCACTGATGATGTTCCCTAGTTGGGCCATGAAACGTCTGCAAGAAAACCACCCAGCTCAGAGAGCTTCAAGATCCCACAGTCCTCCTCCTCTTCCTCCTCCTCCTCCTCCTCCTCAGTTCCCATCAGCCCCAGCCTTTGTGAGCACTGATGGGTTTGTGACTGGAGGAGCTTCAGTGCACACCCTCTGAATGGACCTGGGATGGGGAAAGGCGCTCTTCAACCTTCAAGGGTTTTCCTTACTAGCCAGGGTCGGGCAGCCATTCAAATGGTGAAGCACCATCCGGATTACCTTACTGTAGGCACCGTGGGGCTGTTCCAGCAAAGTAGGCACCGTCACCTCAGAATAAAGATAGCTGGGAGATTCCATTGATCCTAGAAAGAAAGGAAACAAAAATGACCTAGTCTCAACTTGGCATGGCAGAGGGGTGGGATGGATAGCCTCGGGAGATCCCCAGTCCAGTCACCAGCTCAGATCCACTAACTGCCATTTGTCAGGACTGTGAGTAAAATCTCCCTCTGCCTCTCCTTGACAAAAGAATAAGCTGGCATGACACATGCTGATGGAAAAACCTGGCTCTGTCTTTACGACTGAGATTAGACGATCATTTGTCTCAGATATTCTAAGGACTTCTGCTTGGACAGGGGGTTGGACTAGAAGACCTCCAAGGTCCCTTCCAGCCCTAGGATTCTATGAGATACATAAGATACATATGATAGATAGATATAGACAGATGATAGACAGATGATAGACATGATAGAGAGATGGATAGATAAGATAGATAATAGATGGTAAGTAGATAGATAGATAGATAGATAGATAGATAGATAGATAGATAGATAGATAGATAGATAGATAGATAGTAGACAGATAGATAAGATAGATGGAATAATAATAATAATAATAATAATAATAATAATAATAATAATAATAATAATAATAATAATAATAATAATAATAATAATAATAATAATAATAATAATAATAATAATAATAATAATAATGTTGGAAGGGACCTTGGAGGTCATCTAGTCCAACCCCTTGCTCAGGCAGGAAACCCTATACCATTTCAGACAAAGGGCTGTCCAGTCTCTTCTTAAAAACTTCCAGTGTCTAGATAGGTAGGTAGGTAGGTAGGTAGGTAGGTAGGTAGGTAGGTAGGTAGGTAGATAGATAGATAGATAGATAGATAGATAGATAGATAGATAGATAGATAGATAGATAGATAGATAGATAGATTGTAAATAAATGATTGATAGATGATAGATATAGAGATGATAGACAGATGATAGATAATATAGATGATAGATTATAGATAATATAGATGATAGAAGACAAGATATGATAGAAAATAGATAGATATAGATAGATAGATAATAGATAGATAGATAGATAGATAGATAGATAGATAGATAGATAGATAGATAGATAGATAGATAGATAGATAGATAGATAGATAGAAAGAAAGATAGATAGGTGGTAGATAGATATAGAGATGATAGATAGATGATAGATTGTAAATAAATGATTGATAGATGATAGATATAGAGATGATAGACAGATGATAGATAATATAGATGATAGATTATAGATAATATAGATGATAGAAGACAAGATATAGATGATAGAAAATAGATAGATAGATAGATAGATAGATAGATAGATAGATAGATAGATAGATAGATAGATAGATAGATGGTAGATGATAGATAAATAATATGATTAGAAGATAGAAGATAGGTGACAGACAGAAAGACAAATGATAGATAAATGATAGAAAATAGATTAGAAGGTAGATGATAGACAGACAGACAGACAGACAGCTGGAAAAGTCTGCCTCCCCTAGATATTTTGGGATCTAGAGGTCTAGGATTTCCATCTTAGTTACAAAGACTGCAAAGGGTAAAGCAGAAGCTGAATTGCTTCCTTTGGTGCTGGGAAGGCATTCTGGATGTAGAACAGAACAGAGCTGGAAGGGACCTTGGAGGTCTTCTAGTCCAGCCCCCTGCTCAAGCAGGAGAACCTATATACCATCTCAGACAAGTGACTGTCCAGTCTCTTCTTAAAAACCTCCAGCGATGGAGCGCCCACGATTTCTGGTGGCCAGCTGTTCCACTGGCTAATCGTCCTCACTGTTAGAGGCAGTTTCTCCTTAATTCCAGGCGGCTTCTCTCCTTGATGCTCAGAGGCGTCTCCTTTGGTTTATTCCTCCCGATCCTGCCAGCCAGAGGCACCAACTCAGGGTTTGGAGCTGGGCACCTGCTTATCTTCTCCCAAGGGACCCTGGAGCCTCCGGGGGAACTACAACTCCCAATATCCCTCAACTTGAGCCTGGCTGCCTGGCTTCTGGGAGTTGTAGTTCAGCCGCTCTTCGCCCCCCCCCGGTCTGGACTCCTTGCCACCCACCCCCCGAGTATTTCTACCCACCCAGTCTGAAGAGCACCCAAAGCAGCTGCAGCCAAGCGCCCGTCATCCTTCGCTTCCAGGCCAGAAAAGAGGGGAGACAGACCCCCAGGGTGTCCCCTCCCTCAATTCCTGCCAGTAGGTGCCCCCATGGCTCAGAGCCTTAAGTGCCACCCAACTCTAATCCTCAGCAGCCCTTCAAGGCCAAGGTCCCGCCTGATTGGCTCCCTCTGGCTGAGGTCCCACCCCCCCCACCCCCGTAGCTCTGTCAAAGAGTGCTTCACAATCCCAGCTGCTCAGAATGCCAGCCGTCAATCAGGCAGCGGAGCCCGCCCCTTTTCTCAGGCAGAGGGGAGCTCCTCCCCTTTCCTTTGGCCACAATTGCCCCGGGGGTGTGTGTGCTTCAAGCCCCGCCCCTTCCAACGCCCCATAGGCTGCTGCTGGTGCCTGTTCTGTTTGTGACATCCTCCACAGGTGGCGAGGGAGGGATTGAAGGTTCAGGAGACCCTTAAGAGAGTAACAGACTCACAGAGTTGGAAGGGGACCTCAGGGGTCTTCTAGTCCAACCCCCCTGCTCAAGCAGGAGACCCTTAGAGAGTAACAGAATCACAGAGTTGGAAGGGGACCTCAGGGGTCTTCTAGTCCAACCCCTTCATGGCTGGCTCAGGAATTCTGGGAGTTGAAGTCCACGAGTCATAAAAGAGCCCATGTTCCCCACCCCTGCCCTAGCCCTAGACCCTTTCAGACAAATGGCCGTCCGGCCTCTTCTTATAAAGCCCCCAGCGTTCCTGGGGCCCACTCTGTGGATTTTGCAGGTGTCCACAAGGTAGGGTCCAAAACGCCGAGATGGTGGCCACCCAGGTGCGTCAAGGCCCATCAGTCACACCTCGGGACCCACCACCTTGAACATTTGGACCCCACCTTGGGGACCTCCCTGCTGGCCGTTGTGCTGGGAACGTCTGTCCTGAGAATCCCGTCTTCATTTGGGTTCAGCTCTCGGTCCAGGTCAGACCCCCAGGAGCAAAGCGAGACGGACGGGCAAGAGGCCCAACCTCAGAGCAGGAGCCGTGTCCTGCTGACGGGAGCCCCGCCTTCTCCTCCACCAGCAGCCCCTTCTCCCAGCAGACCAGCGACCGGACGGGTGAGGAAGCGCCCAGTCTTCCAGCAGAGATGGCCTTCGGGGGGGTCCTACCCCCCCCCCACGGCTCTGGGTTCTTGGGCTGCCCCGAGTTGTTGGTCCAGGCCTTGTTTGAAGCCAGCCCAGCTGATGGCCATCACCACATTTCAGGAATTCCAGAGTGGGATGAAGGGGTGTGTACAAAGAGTTCTTCTTTGGTCCTGATTCTTCCAATATTCAATTTCCCTTCCCTTCCCTCCCGCCCTCCCTCCCCTTCTTCTCTTCTTCCTCCCTCCCCTCCCTTCCTTCCCTCCCTCCCTCTCCCTTTCTTTTTTCCTTCCTGCTTCCTTCCTTCCTTCCTTCCTTCCCTCCCTCCCCTTCTCTTCTTGCTTCCTCCCCTCTCCCCCTTCCTTCCTTCCCTCCCTCCCTCTCCCTCCTTTCTTCTTTCTTCCCTTCCTTCCTTCTTCCCTCCCTCCCTCCTTCTGTCCCTTTCCTTCTTCCTGCTCTCCCTCTTTTCTTCCTGCCATCCTGCCTTCCTCTCCCTTCCTCCCTCCTTTGCTTTCCTCCTTTCTTTCTCCTCTCTCCCTCATTCCTTCCACCCTCCCTCTCCTTCCTTCTTTCCTCCCTCCCTCTCCCCTTCCTTCCTTCCTTTCCCTTTCTTCTCTCACCTCCCTTTCCTCCCTCCCTCCTTCCATCCTCCCCCTCCCTCCCTTCCTTCTTTCCTCCCTCTTTGTCCCTTTCCTTCTTCCTTCTCTTTCTTTTCTTCCTGCCATCCTGCCTTCCTCTCCCTTCCTTCCTCCCTCCCTCCTTTGCTTTCCTCCTTTCTTTCCCTCCCTCATTCCTTCCACCCTCCCTCTCCCCTTCCTTCTTTCCTTCCTTCCTTTTCCCTTTCTTCTCACCTCCCTTTCCTCCCTCCCTCCTTCCATCCTCCCCCTCCCTCCCTCCCTTCCTTCTTCCCTTCCTTCCTTCTTTCCTCCCTCTTTCTGTCCCTTTCCTTCTTCCTTCTCTTTCTTTTCTTCTTCCTGCCATCCTGCCTTCCTCTCCCCCTTCCTTCCTCCCTCCCTCCTTTGCTTTCCTCCTGTTTTTCTTTCCCCTCCCTCTCCCACTTCCTTCCTTCCTTCCTTCATCCTCTCACTTCCCTTCCTCTTCCCTCCCTCTTCCCCTCCTCCCTCCCCATTAGGGTTTTCAGCTGACCTGCCTGTTCGCAAATATCCCCCTCCTCCTCCTCCTCCTTTTTTTAAAAAAAATAAAGTTAAATTAAAACAGAGACATGAAGACGTTTGCATATGAAATTTATTGGAAAAGAAAATACTCAGTATCCTCTTTTGCCAAACCCCTAAAACCAGAAGAGTCAACGACTGTAAGAAAAGACAAGGAAACCTGCAGAGAGATTTTTTCTTTTTCACACGCACGCCAAAATTTATATCCCTATCAAAAGCAAACCCTCTTTTTTTTCTTTTTTTTCTTTTTCCCCCCAATCAGGTTTCCTCCAAAAAGCGGTTTATTTCCACAGAGCTGAGAGACCCAGGTTGGGCAAAGTTAAAAAGCTTTGACTCTTTCAAACAGAATCTGTAGATAGATATGTACATAGATATATTTATTTATATACACTCACTCACACGCACACGCACACGAAGGCGTACACACACACACACACACACACTCATCACGCACGGGAGAGAAAGTGTGATCACATACACACTCCACGTTTAAAACCAGAAAAGGTTGAGCTACGGCAGGGGAGCCTCTGTAGCCCAAAACACATCAGTTGCTACTGGGAATCTGTCATTAAAGTGGATTTTTCAACTCGAACCACTGGTAAGATTGGGTGGACTTCAACTCCCAGAATTCCCCAGGCCTGGGGAATTCTGGGAGTTGAAGTCCACCCATCTTAAAGGGGCCACCATTGATAAACGCTGTTCGAAAGATCAATATTTGGCCATTCGCAACTCAAAAGGAATCTGTGGCAAAGCTCTGCACAATTCTTGGGAGCCCTTACTTCGATTTGTGAGCATGAGAGAGAGAGAGAGAGAGAGAGAGAGAGAAAATGATTTATTCATCGTTTTCTTTTTCTTTTTTAAAAAATGACCCGTTTTTCTAAGTTGGCAGTGATGAAGGAACTTTGCAAAGCGAGGGCCAGCCGAAGCCACGCTGCTCCGTAGGCACCCTGGGAGCAAAAGGGTTGCGGAGCAAAATTTGAACCCGGTACCCATGTCTAAGCCAAAAGGAAGGAACTGAAATTAAAAAAATAAAATAAAAAAAATAAAAATAATAAGTTTGAGCAAGGAATCCCTTTGGCGGCGACTTAAACCTTGACCCGGGGGAAAACTAAGAGGTCAGAAATGAGATTGAGGAGGGTGTATTAAATTTATAGGCCACCCATCTCATCAATTAGGTGACTTTCGATACCAAAATACGTCCCTGGAAATTCAAAATAGCCAATCTTTCAGACTCAACCCTTACAAATTGGGAGTATGTGAAAGGGGCAAAGGGACTTTTGTCCACCAATTCTCACTTTAATGTGAGTTTTGAAAGCAGATTCTTCAATGCCTCCAAAATACATTAAAAAAAAAACCCTGTGCAACATTTTGCCTTGACTCCATGGGGTTAAATCTGGTTGGGTTGGGTTTTTTTTTTGTGGCTTCTCTTCAAGAGATTCTTTCTTTGGCTTCTCCTCCTCCTCCTTCTCCCTCTTGACCCAGTTTGAAACTTCTGGCGGGTCCAGAATTCTGCCTGCAAAATGGGTTGGTTCTTCCATCAGGTTTGGAAGGACCGTCTGAGGACCATCTCAGAAGGAAGAGAAAACGTGAGCCATCAAAGCTGAGAAGGAGTTTAAAAAAAAAAAAAAGGGGGGGAGGGAGTCCTAAATTAAATCCTCAGCAAAGAGGGAGGTTTTGTTAGAGCCCTAGTTCACACGAGATTTTTTTTAGAAGATCGGTCACGTCAGTTGTGAAAGAGCAGCCTTGGTACACAAAAGGGCCCTCAGGCAGAAGAACACCAGTGTTCACATCACTGTCAAATGTTTGGGTCTTGAGGCTGGTCCAGAAATGGATGAGTCAAGCCTGAGAATACCCAAGAAGTCACTCCTTTTGTTCGTAGGTGGGCAACATTTCGCTCCAATCTCTTGTCCAGCGTCCAGGATGGCAGCGGTTCATACAATACGCGAAATCTGAAACTCCAGGGAACGCAACGGTTGGGTTCACACCGCGCTGTGCTCCGGGAAATAAGCCAGACTTTGGTTTTAGGAGGTCCCCTGGTTTGGAAGATGCCAGAACCAGGTTGACCCAGCTGGAATCCCATCCCCTCGGCACGTGGACATCCAGAGTCAACCCCGTTCCCGATTTCTGGAACTTGTACTCGCAAATAGAAAGACTTCATCTCTGATCACGGATCCGGTTTTGATGCCAGACTTCCGGGGAGAGGAGACACAAAGAATCCTGTCTTCCAAGCAAGGGTGACGGTCAGTGGATTTCTCTCAAAATCACGACACGGCATGGATTACAGCTAGTCCTCAATTTACGACGGTTCGTTTAGCGACCGTTCGAAGTTACAACGGCACTGAAAAAAAGGAACTCGGGACCGTTGTTCACACTGACAACCGTTGCAGCCTTCCCCAGGGTCCCGTGATCAAAATTCAGATGCTTGGCAACTGACTCACATTTATGACGGTCGCAGTGTCCCAGGGGAGAGGGGGTGCGACCTTCTGACGATGAGGAAGCCAGATTCACTTAACAAGTGTCACTAAATTAACAACTGCAGTGATTCACTCAAGAGACTGGACTGCCATATGTCAGGAATGGTGTAGGGCAGCGGCCTTCAAACTTGGCCCTTTTATGAGTTGTGGACTTCAACTCCCAGAATTCCTCAGCCAGGCACGCTGAGGAATTCTGGGAGTTGAAGTCCACAAGTCATGAAGGGGCCATAGTTCCCCCATGCTGGCTGAGGAATTCTGGGAGTTGAAGTCCACAAGTCATAAAAGGGCCAAGTTTGAAGACTCCTGGTGTAGGGTTTCCTGCCTGAGCAGGGGGCTGGACTAGATGACCTACAAGGTCCCTTCCAACTCTGTTTCTATTCTATTCTATTCTATTCTATTCTATTCTATTCTATTCTATTCTATTCTATTCCATTCCATATTTTCTATTCTATTCTATTCTATTCTATTCTATTCTATTCTATTCTATTCTATTCTATTCTATTCTATTCTATTCTATTCTATTCTATTCCATTCTGAAAGGTGGTAAAAGGGGCCAAAATTCACTTCCCAAATGTTTTGCTTAACAACATAAAAGTTTGGGCTTAATTCTCATCATAACTTGAGGACTACCTGTATTCCATCTGAACAGAGAGCACAAGCGTCGTTCTGGGCTCACCATCCCCGGAAAGACGGGCCCCCAATCCATCCTCATCCTCACCGCCACCCGAGGAAGACTGGGTCTCTTAGCCCCTGCTTGGGTTTGGGGGGGGGATGTCTCCCAAGTCCAACGGATCACCTCCCGGATCCGAGTAAAAGAAGGAACTCTCCTGAAGTCTCCGTCCGCTGGAGACGATGGTTGTAAATTTCGCAAGGTCACCCACTCCCATTTCTCCCTGGCTCCTTTTGAGGGACGGCAGAAGCAAAACAAAGATGGTTGTAATATCCACCTGTGAGCCGCCTCGGGCTTAAAAACATTCATTTTGGTAAGTTTCTCTGGAAGGGAGACACGACAAGAGGCGCCCAAAGCTTCATTGGGAAGGCAACGTAGAAAAACGTAAGGCAAACGAAGAGTAGCGTGTTCCTGCTGGATTTGTGGCCCGGGGTTCACAAATTCACCACCCATCGGTTGAACGTCAAGATGCTGCAGGATCTTGGCGATGCCCGTAACCCTTGTGGAGTTAGGTGGTTAGGTGGTCTCCCTAAGAGGCCAAGGATCAGACCTACTACGGCGCTGAAAGTGAGCCGGTTGGTGAAAGGAGAAGCGTTCTCCAGTCCAACGGTTGAATCGAGGAAGGAACAAAAGACTCGACATCTGTAACAATTGCAAAAATATAAACCGGGCAGGCGGCTGGGCTACACGTTACACCCACTGTGTCCAAAAGCAGCTTGGATGGGGGAGAAAGAATTGTCCGGGGTTGTGGAGAAAAGCCATTCCAGATGGCAAAGAATGGATGTTCTGGAGAAGGTTCGTAAGTAAGTTGAGATCTAAACCTGGTTTAGATCCTTGTCTAAGATTCTAAAGCGGGGTTCCTCAACCTTGGAACACTTGAAGACGGCTGGACTTCAACTGCCAGAATTCCCCAGCCAGCAAGGCTGGCTGGGGAATTCTGGGAGTTGAAGTCCAGCCGTCTTCAAGTGGTCCAAGGTTGAGATCTATAGGTCTAAAAGGCACCTGTTTGGTTCTTCTCTCCCTACAGTGATCAAATTCACCTGGCTTAAGACTATTGAAAGTTGGTGGTGTGGTTTCCGGACTATTGTGGTGGAAAAACCACACAAACTCTCCAACAGAGTTAAAGCAAGACCAACGCGCTCTCCTCCACCCAAAACGAATTGAAAAAAAAAATATGGAAAATCCCCTCGGTGTAGCCTTTGGCTCTTATTTCTCTACCCATATTTCAAGAGCAGTTCTTGGCCACCTCAGTGTTGTCTGCTGCTGGTTTGCGTTGTTTAAAACTGGGTTGGGTTGTGCGGTCTCCGACGTTGTAGTTTTGCACCACTACGAAACGATACAGGTAAACAATTCCTGGTTAGGGATAGGTCCAAGTGCCGGTGGCTACGAGGTCCTTACTCCACTTGACCATGAAATACGGGCCACAGGTGCCCATTGAAAGGAACAACAGCCACTTCTGAAGAAGAAGAACTTGCTTAGAGGATCTTCACTCCCTCGTCTGGACACTCCCTTCTAGCACTGATGACGCTCCCTAGGTGGGTGATGAAACGTCTGCAGGAAAACCACCCAGCTCAGAGAGCACCAAGGGCCCTAATAGTTCTCCCCTCCCCCCTGTCCTCCTCTTCCACTCTGCAAACCCCCCTCCCTTCTAGCACTGATGGTGTTACCTAGCTGGGTCATGAAACGTCTGCAAGAAAACAACCCAGCTCAGAGAGCACTAAGGACCCCACGGTCTTTTTCCTCTCCTCCTCCTCCTAGCACTGATGATGTTACCTAGTTGGGTTATGAAACATCTGCAGGAAAACCACCCAGCTCAGAGAGCATCAAGGACCCCACAATCCTCCTCCTCTTCCTCCTCCTCCTTTCCACAGCATCCCCCCCTTCTAGCACTGATGATGTTATCTAGTTGGGTCACGAAACGTCTGCAAGAAAACCACCAAGCTCAGAGAGCACCAGGGACCCTACAGTCCTCCTCCTCCTCCTCCCTTCTAGCACTGATGATGTTACCTAGTTGTATCATGAAATGTCTGCAAGAAAACCACCCAGCTCAGAGAGCAGCAGGGACCCCACCGTTCGACCCTGAGCAAAAATATTTTCTTCTATTGGTCGCAAAACGGGGTAAAACTCACTTAACAACCGTCTTGCTTAGCAACAAAAACTTTGGGCTCAACTGCGGTCGTAACCTGAGGACTGCCTGCATGTAGTACAAACTCACTTTCTCGAGGTGAAAAAAAAAAAAAAGCACGGAGCTAATGATTTGCCCATTCAGAGTTTTGCCCTCGTTCCTGGCCTGTTTGGGTAGAATTCCGGAGATAAAATGTGGAGAAAATGAATATATATTCTGGGGTCTAGTTTCCCCCCTCCCTAAAGTTTCCAAAGCTGTTCTGGGTAGGGGGCAGCCCCCCTCTTCCCTCCAAGGAGAACGCAAGGCTTCCTTTAGTCTTGCATCGGAAAAGGCGCCAGGCCAGAAATTCGGAGGGAGATTCAGAAATGGCCTCTTTATCCGCCAGAGCCTGGACTTCCACTCCCAGAATTCCTCAGCCAGACACGCTGGCTGAGGAATTCTGGGAGTTGAAGTCCACGAGTCATCAAAGGGCCATGTTTGAAGACCCCTGGACTTCAACTCCCAGAATTCCTCAGCTAGGCACGTTGACTGAGGAATTCTGGGAGTTGAAGTCCACCAGTCATCAAAGGGCCAAGTTGGAAGACCCCTGAGCTGGAGGTTTGAGAATCCCCCCCAGATGTGGGTGGCAGAACCGGGCGGGGGGGTCAACCGAGAGCACAAGGAAGGCAGAACCGGTGCGACTCCAGAGCGAACAGATCCTAAAATGCAGACTGGGGAACTGGGATGAAATGGGAGAAGCGGGAAAAAGGAAATGTGGTTTGCAGCAGATCAAGTTCACGGCATAAACTTAGAAAGCCCGGGTGGCTTGTTTCCAAACTCAGCGCCCCCCCTTAGTTTTCCCTGGGGACGGGGAGGGAGGGGGCCAAAGTTGCACTTGTGTGTGTGGTGGGGGGGCCAGGCGGGCCTCATTCCAGCTCCGATTCCCCGTGCCCGTCTTCCCCGTCCAGGCAGCCGTTCATCTTCAGCCCGTCCTTCTCGGCCATGGCCTGCAGGTCGTACTCCTCGTCCAGGAAGTCCAGGGAGTTGTTGCTAGGCAGGCCCCGCAGGGTGAACTTGTGCGAGACTTTGGTCCAGTGCTCCCGGTTGCTGGCCACCCGCTCGTACAGCTCGGCCGCCTTGGGGAAGAGCTCCTGAAGCAGCCTGGGAGGGAGGGAGGGAGGGGAGGGAAGGGGAGGGGAAGGGAGGGAGGGAGGAAGGAGGAAGGGAGGGGGGAAGGAAGGAGGGGTAGGAGGGAGCGAAGGAGGAAGGAAGGAACGAGGGGGGAGGAAGGAAGGAAGGAAAGAAGGAAGGAGGGAGGGAGGGAGGAGGGAGAGAAGGAGGGAGGTGAGGGGAAGGAAGAAGAAGAAAGGAGGGAGGGAGAAGGAAGGAAAGAAGGAGGGAGGGAGGGAGGAGGGGGGGAGGGAGGAAGGAGGGAGGAAAGAAGGAAGGAGGGAGGGAGAGAAGAGAGGGAGGGGAGGGAGGAAGGGGAGGGAGGAAAAGAAGGAGGAGGGAAGAGAAGGAGGGAGGGAGGGAAGAAAGGAAGGAAGAAAGGAGGGAGGAAGGAAGGAAGGAGGGAGGGAGAGAGGAGGGAGGGAGGGAGGGAAGAAAGGAAGGAAGAAAGGAGGGAGGGAGGGAGGAAGGAAAGGAAGGAGGGGAGGAAGGAAGGAGGGAAGGAAGGAGGGAAGGGAGGAGGAGGGAAGGAAGGAAGGAAGGAGGGAAGGAAGGAAGAAGAGGAGGGAGGAAGGAGGGGAGGGAGGAAGGAAGGAAGGAAGGAAGGAAGGAAGGAAAGAAAGAAAGAAAGAAAGAAAGAGAAAGAAAGAGAAAGAAAGAAAGAAAGAAAGAAAGAAAGAAAGAAAGAAAGAAAGAAAGAAAGAAAGAAAGAAAGAAAGAAAGAAAGAAAGAAAGATCATCCAGACATCAGACCTCCTTGTGGGGCTAGAGGGGACTCGGATGGAGGGGGGGAATACGCCGAGGAGGGTTGCCGAAAGCCAACTGGAGAGCCTCCAGGGCCAGGAGCTGTCTACCTGAGAATGTCTGCTGCCTCCTAGGGACTTCAGAGGGGGAGGGCTTGCACACCCACGCCCTGCTTGTGAGATGCCTAGTCACCCCATCCTGCACACACCTCAAACCCAGAGGGGAACCCCCCACACACACAGACATCTTGCACCTCTCTCCCTGCTTGGGAGATTCCCCGAGCAACACCCCCTCCGCCCCCCCACCCTGCAGCCCCGCCAGCCCTCCAGCCGGAGCCGCTCACTTGTAGATGGGCATGGCGATGTGTTCCATAAAGCTGATCTGCAGCTCAGGGATGTAGGCCTTCTCCCGGTCCATCATCTCCATCGGACGGTTGCCCATGGCTTTCTCCTGGGGAATGAGGGAGAGGGAGGGAGAGAGGGAGGGAGAGAGAAAGAAAGAAAGAAAGAAAGAAAGAAAGAAAGAAAGAAAGAAAGAAAGAAAGAAAGAAAGAAAGAAAAAGAGAGAAAAGAAGCAAAAGAGAGAAAGAGAGAAAAAGAGAAAGAAAGAAAGAAAAAGCCAAACAGAGAGAAAGAAAGAGAGAAAGAGAAATAAATAAAAGGCGAAACAAAGAAAGAGAAAAAGAAAGAAAGAAAGAAAAAAGAGCGAAACAGAGAGAGAGAGAAAGAGAAAGAAAGAGAAAGAGAGAAAGAAAGAAAAAGAAAGAGGGCAAGAGAGAGAGAGAGAAAGAAAAATAGAAAGAGGGCGAAAGAGAGAAAGAGAAAGGAAGGAAGGAAGGAACAAAGAGGGCAAAAGAGAGAAAGAAAGAAAGAAAGAAAGGATGGAAGGAAGGAAGGAAGGAAGGAAGGAAGGAAGGAAGGAAGGAAGGAAGGAAGGAAGGAAGGAAGAGGGCAAAAGAGAGAGAAAGAGAGGAAGGAAGGAAGGAAGGAAGGAAGGAAGGAAGGAAGGAAGGAAGGAAGGAAGGAAGGAAGGAAGGAAGGGTGAGGGCGAAAGAGAGAGAGAGAGAGAGATGGGTAATTCCCCCCTTCCGTCCTTCCCTCGCTTCCGGCTTGCCCCGGCTGCAGCGGCCCCTGGGTCCCAGAGGCGGGGAAGGGCCCCCCTCTAAAGGTCTCCCCCTGAGCACCTTTGGGGGAGTTCCTGGCCCTTTGGGGCAGGGGACCCCGTCTGCCAAATCGCCTGGTGGTGAATTCTCCCCCGTTGGGAGGGCGACAAATCTCCCCCCTTCCGCCTGCTCCCTGGCCACCCCACCCTCTTCTCCAAGAAGGACCCCAAAGGGTTAACAGAATCACAGAGCTGGAAGGGACCTGGGAGATCCACTAGTCCACCCCCGGGTCTGGCAGGAGACCCTGCCTACACCATTCCAGACCAACAGGCTGCCCAGTCTCTTCTTGAAAACCTCCAGGGATGGAGCACCCACAACTTCTGGTGGCAAGGAGTTCCCCTGGCTGACGGTTCTCACGGTCAGGAAATTTCTCCTTAAGTTTTAGGCCGGTCGTGGGCGGACGTCGCGCCTGTTCCATCCCGGGAGGTTTTCAAGGAGAGACTGGGCAACCGTTCATCTTGGATGGTATAATAAGGTCTCCTGCTTGAGCAGGGGGTTGGACTAGATGACCTCCAAGATCTGATTCCACGATGGTATTTTAATGGTTACATACCAGATCTCCCTGGGAGAAGAATTCCTTGTAGATCAGTTCCTGGAAAGGAAAGACACGGATTCAGTGCATGCTGACAAGCCTTCAACTCTTCCATCTGCACATATATTTGGGGGGGGGTGTCCAGGGAAGACCCCCCCCCAATCACCGTCCCTCTCAAGCCACTTCAACTCCTGAGGAGGAGCGATAGATCCCTGTGGTGAATTTGCCCAACCTGGTGCCCTTCCGGTGCCCTGGGAATCTGGCTCTGAGCTCCCCCAGACATCAAGATGGAGAATGGGGCAGCCCTGGCTGTTCTGTTGAGCCCAAGTACAGATGACCTCTAGGTGCCCTCCCCAAGGACCACCAGCAGAATGACAGAATCACAGAGTTGGAAGAAGGGACCTCGGAGGTCTTCTAGTCCAGCCCCCTGCTCGAGCGGGAGACCCTTACAGAATAACAGAATCACAGAGTTGGAAGGGGACCTCAAAGGTCTTCTAGTCCAACCCCCCCCCCTTGCTTGAGCAGGAGAACCTTACAGAACAACAGAAGAACAGAGTTGGAAGGGGACCTCGGAGGTCTTCTAGTCCAACCCCCTGCTCGAGCAGGAGAACCTTACAGAACAACAGAATCACAGAGTTGGAAGGGACCTCGGAGGTCTTCTAGTCCAGCCCCCTGCTCGAGTAGGAGACCCTTACAGAATGACAGAAGAACAGAGTTGGAAGGGACCTCGGAGGTCTTCTAGTCCACCCCCCTGCTCGAGTAGGAGACCCTTACAGAATGACAGAAGAACAGAGTTGGAAGGGACCTCGGAGGTCTTCTAGTCCACCCCCCCTCGAACAGGATGCTCCCCTTTCCCTTCTAGCTGCAATTCAACAGGGAAAGTTTGGAGAGCTTTTCTGCCTCAAAGGGGGGAGCCCGCAGGGGACGTGGCTGCCCAGGGCAGAGGGTCCTTGGGTGGGAGAAGGTGCCAAGCGCAGGAGGACCCCTCCCCCTTGGCACTGAGGGTTCTGGCCCACCGGCCTGGTTAGACCCGCGCTCTCTCCTTGGCCTCCTTTCCCTCCCGCACTCACCGCGATCTTGCGGGTGGTCTTCCAGCCTTTGGTCTGGTCTGAGAGGTCACAGGAGGTCATGAGAAGGTACAGCAGGAGGCTGTGGTGCTGTTTGTTCCTGGGGTCGTAGCCGACTGCAAAGGGGGGGGGAGAGGAGGAGGAGAAGGAATGGAGGAAAGAAGAGGAGAGAGAGAGAGAGAGAGAGAGAGAGAGACAGAAGGAAGGAAGGAAAGGGAAGAGTAGGAGAAAATGTGGGAGGGAGGGAGGAAGGGAAGAAAAAGAGAGGAAGGGAAGGAGGAAGTGAGGAAAGGTGGAGAAGGAAAGAAGGAAGAAAGAAAGAAAGAAAAAAAGAAAGAAAAAAGAAAGAAAGGAAGAAAGGAAGGAAGGAAGGAAGAAAGAAAGGAAGGAGGAAGGGAAAGGAAGGAAAGGGAGGGAGGAATGAAGGAAAGAAGGAAGAAAGAAAGAAAGAAAGAAAGAAAGAAGAAAGAAAGGAAGGAAGGAAGGAAGAAAGGAAGGAAGGAAGAAAGGAAGAAAGGAAGGAAGAAAGGAAGGAGGAAGGGAAAGGAAGGAAAGGGAGGGAGAGGGAGGAATGAAGGAAAGAAGGAAGAAAGAAAGAAAAAAAGAAAGAAAAAAGAAAGAAAGGAAGGAAGGAAGGAAGAAAGGAAGGAAGGAAGGAAGGAGGAAGAAAGGGAGGGAGGAAGAAAGAAAGAAAAGGAAGGAAAGGGAGGGATGGAGGGAGGGAGGGAGAGGAGAAAAGAAAGGAACGAAAGAACAAAGAGAGAGAGGGAGGAAAAAGTAGGAAAAGGAAGGAAGGAAGGAAGGAAGGAAGGAAGAAAGAAAGAAAGAAAGAAAGAAAGAAAGAAAGAAAGAAAGAAAGAAAGAAAGAAAGAAAGAAAGGAGGTGAAGGAGAAAATAAAGCAAGACAGAGAGAAGGGGGAAAAAAGAAGTATATTTGCCTAAATGCAATTTTCTTTCCTGCCTAAGGGACCGCCCCACCTACGCAGCCTGTCGAGCAGAGCCAGCGCCTGACACGAAATCTACTCTTCGGGGCATCCTCCTTTTTTAGAAACCAGGATCAGGCTCCCTGCTTTCGGGATCGTCGGAACGTGGTCCAAACGTGTCGTTCCCCCCCCCCGAGAGAAACTTCCTTCAAAAAAAGGGAGCTAAATTAAAGAAGAAACTCCACAGGGTTTTTTTTCCCCCCTCGGGAAGTCCCTCTGTTCTCGGAAAGGCACCTGGATGTACAAAATCCATCTTTTCACGCTTAGTGCATTTTATTTTTTAAGGAAAAAAAAAATAAAAGCCCTGAATTGGTGGAAAAACAGTGGCGATTTTCAAGGCCGCACAAAACGGCCACTGCAGCCCCGAATCAGGCGAATTAATAATAATAATAATAAAGTTGGAAGAGACCTTGGAGGTCATCTAGTCCAACCCCCTGCTCAGGCAGCAAACCCTACACCATTTCAGACAAATGGCTGTCCAGTCTCTTTTTAAAAACTTCCAGGGTTGGAGCATTCACAGCTTCTGGAGGCAGGTAGTTCCACTGATTAACAGAATAACAGAGTTGGAAGGGACCTTAGAGGTCATCTAGTCCAACCCCCTGCTCAGGCAGGAAACCCTATACCATTTCAGACAAGTGGCTGTCCAGTCTCTTCTTAAAAACTTCCAGGGTTGGAGCATTCACCGCTTCTGGAGGCAGGTAGTTCCACTGATTAACAGAATATCAGAGATGGAAGGGACCATAGAGGTCATCTAGTCCAACCCCCTGCTCAGGCAGGAAACTCTATGCCATTTCAGACAAAGGGCTCTCCAGTTGATTCCCTAGTTAGTAAATATCCTCTTTTCTCCTTGTCGACATAATTTCTGAGCTGCCGTTTCAGACGTGGCTTGTTCTAAAAAGTCCTCGGCTTACGGCCATCAGAAACACGGTTGTAAAGTGAGTCTGGCTTCCCCCCCTGGCTTGTCAGAAGGTCACAAAAAGGGATCACGTGACCTGGGACACCGCAACCGTCGTAAGTACACGCCGGTTGCCAAGCGTCTGTGCTTTGATCACGTGACCCCCTGGGGATGCTGCCACGGTCGTAAGGGTGAAAACGGTCGTAAGTCACTCTTTTTCCGTGCTGTTGTAACTTCCCACGGTCACTAAACGAATAATTGCAAGTTGAAGACTACCTTATCATCACAAACACACCCACGGGGATTGTTGATTGTTATCTAACTAATGTTAATGTGGGTAATACTATTTTTAACCATTTGATGGCTATTTTCTAGTATGTGATTGTGTTTTAATAAGATTATTATGAATGTGATGATTATTATATTTTAATACTTGCAGACCTAGACAACAGACTGTTCAATGTAGAAATGGAATTTTTTAAATAATAATAATAAAACATTAAAAACAACAACAACAACTGAGTCCCACTTGAGGGAACCCATATCTGAGGAACTTGTGTGTAGAGATGTGTTGGTCCAGGTTTTTGTCCGGGACACAAACACAACTTTTTGTCCTTTAGGGATTGGGTGAGGTCCCTCAAAATCAGCCCACCCCTGAAGAAGGACCTCAATTTGGGAAGGACGGGGTCCCCCGCTTTACCGTCGGCCATCTTCTGCAGGTCTTTGAAGATCCTCAAGTGATGGGCCAGGTCGGTGGCCAAGATGATGTCCCTCATCAGATCCAGCATCCTTTGGTAATCCTGTGGGATCAAGCGGTCTCTGCTTTACCGTCCTTCACTACTACGTGATCAATGGAGGCTGCCCCCTTGCCCGAAGGGGGGCACCTGACCTGGAGGCCCCTCTAAAAAGTCCCAGGTGGGATTCTGAAACTCCATCAACAGCTTGGAGAAGATGGTGGAACAGTTTGGGGGGGGACAACTGGATCTTTGGTGACCAAAGACCCCCTGGGCAATTTGGGAACTGGGCGTGATCGAAGTGCAGGGTTTCTCGTCCTGCGCAACTTTTAAGAGAGGTGGACTTCAGCTCCCAGAATTCCTGAGCCAGCATGGGTGGACTTTAACTGCCATAATTCCCCAGCTAGCATGCTTTAAGATGGGGGGACTTCCACTCCCAGAATTCCCCAGCCAGCACAGGTAGACTTCAACTCCCAGAATTCCCCAGCCATCTGAGTTGGACTTGAATTCCTCCAATTCCCAGCTACCAGAGCTGGACTTCAACTCCCAGAATTCCCAGCCACCAGAGCTGGACTTCAACTCCCAGAATTCCCAGCCACCAGAGGTGGACATCAACTCCCAGAATTCCCAGCCACCAGAGCTTCACTTCAACTCCCAGAATTCCCAGCCACCAGAGCTGGACTTCAACTCCCAGAATCCCCCAGTTAGCACACCCCATACCACCTGGGGAGGGGAGGGGATCCAAACAAGTCAAGGTCGTATCATAATAATAATAATAATAATAATAATAATAATAATAATAATAATAATAATAATAATAATAATAATAATAATAATAATAATAATAATAATAATAATAATAATAAAGTTGGAAGGGACCTTGGAGGTCATCTAGTCCAATCCCCTGCTCAGGCAGGAAACCCTATACCATTTCGGACAAATATCTGTACCTGTTCCCTTTTTAACAGCCCCCTCCTCAATTTCTCCCCCCCTGCAGAGGAAGGGGGGGTCCCAGCCAGTCTGGGAGCTCACCTTGCGGGAGAAATGGTCGAAGATGTTGCATCCGTGCGTGTTCAAGATGGCGATGGCCTGGGCAAAATGGTGTCTCTGCGACAAACAAACACAACCGCAGAGATGGAGAGGAATCTATTGCATCGGCGGACCCACACAGCAATCCTTTTGAAGTGTGTAATCGGCCAGTGTGTGATACAGACACAGGCCGTCCTCAACTTATGACCACAACGGAGCCCAAAATTTCCATTGTTAAGTGAGACAGTGGTGAAGTGAATTTTGCCCTGTTTTACGACCTTTCTCATCGTAAAGTGAATCACTGCAGTTGTTAAGTTACTAACATGGTTGTTAAGTGAATCCAGCTTCCCCATTGAACTTTGCTGGTCGCAAAAGGGGGATCACGTGACCCCGGGACACTGCGACCGTCATAAATGTGAGTCAGTTGCCAATTTGGATCGCATGACCGTGGAGATGCTGTGACGGTCATAAGTCTGAAAAATGGCCGTAAGTCACTTTTTTCAGGGCTGTCGTAACTTGGAACGGTCACTAAATGAAGTGGTGTACGTGGAGGACTAGCTGCATTGGTGAGCATTCTTTTTAGATCTAGACCTGCCACAGGCCATGGAGAAAGAAACTTCAACCCACAAGATTCTCTCTCCTCCTCCGTGGTCCAGATTTGAACCCGGTTCCATCGGGCTAGGAGAGCAACAGATTCCTGAATCTGCAGGAGACAGAGGCTCACTTGGTCTCCATCGTGGTCTCCTCCCTTTAGTTTGACCAGGATGATATAAGGCAGGGG
>JALGBA010003118.1:0-14598 GCA_023970755.1 Azemiops feae | reverse complement strand
TGTATCTTAAGCCTGTCTTCTGGAGTGTGGGCTATTCCTGCCAGCTTGGTGTCATCCGCAAATTTGATGAGTTCCCCATCTATCCCCTCGTCCAAATCGTTGATGAAGATGTTGAAGAGCACTGGCCCCAGGACAGAGCCCTGGGGCACCCCACTGCACACTTCCCTCCATGTAGATGCGGTTCCATTGAGGACCACACGCTGAGTACGGCCGGTCAGCCAGCTACGAATCCATCTGGTGGTGATGCTGTCTAACCCACATTTTTCTATTTTATCAAGTAGTAGGTTGTGATCTACTTTATCAAATGCATTACTGAAGTCCAAGTAAATTATATCCACAGCATTCCTCTGATCCACTAATTTTGTCACTTGGTCAAAGAATGCAATAAGGTTTGTCTGGCTGATCTGTTTTGAACAAACGAATGTTGCTTTTCAGTAATGGAATTTGGTTGCTCTAGATGTTCGATGATCGTGTTTGATTAATCTTTTCCAGAATAATTCCCAGGTATTGACGGTCAGGCGATGGGTCTAGTTCCTGGATTATTTTTTTTCCTTTTTTCTTCATGACGGGAACTACATCAGCTCTTTCCTCCTCCAGTAGTTCCCCAGTGCTCCAGGATCTTTGAAAAATATAGTTCAGTGGTGCTCGTGAGAGCAGCATCTGCCAGTGCTTGAGAACCTTGGGGGGTAATCCTATCGGGCCGGTGATTTGAATAGCTGACTCCCTCTTCTTTGTGGCAGCCCCGAGATATTGGAACACTGCATCAGATCCCCCTCGTCCTTCTCTTCATTAAACTAGACCAGGGATAGGCAACCTTGGCTCTTTTATGACTCATGGACTTCAACTCCCAGAATTCCTGAGCCAGCCATGCTGAGGGGAAAGGGAGAGGTTTCCAAGCTGAGCCATGCTGGCTCAGGAATTCTGGGAGTTGAAGTCCACGAGTCATAAAAGAGCCAAGGTTGCCTACCCCTGAACTAGACATACCCAATTCCAGCAACCGTTATATGTTTTAGCCTCCAGTCCCCTGATCATCTTTGTTGCTCTTCTCTGTACTCTTTCTATTGTTCAGTGATCGAAGTGGCAATGGCACTGGAAAAAGTGACTTATGACCAGTTTTCACACTTAATGACCGTCATAACATCCCCAATTTGGGCGCTTGACAACTGGCATGTATTTATGACAGTTGCAGCATCCTTGGGGTCATGGGGTCATCACGATTTGTAATCTTCCCACACAGCTTCCAACAAGCAAAGCCAGCTTCACTTAACGACTGCATGATTTACTTAACGACTGCAGTGATTCGCTTAACAACGGTGGCAAAACAGTTGTAAAATGGGCAAAACTCACATAACAACAACGTTTTTAACCTCCATTGTGGTCCCAAGTGGAGCACATAAGTGCAGCCACCATCTTGACTTGTTTGACCTCTCTCTGATATTGTAAACAGTTCAGCGCCAGGTGAAGGTTGCTGAGTATGAACTGACGGTCATTTTCCAGGATACGGTCTCTGCTCTTCGTGCAAATCATGCCAGTTTTGGACAGAGGCTGCCAGCTGTTCACTGGGCACCAAGGCAGGGCTGGGACTGTCATCTGTCATCCATTCCACGCATGTTATTCCTAAACCCCCTTTCTATTTAAAAGGCGACAAAGAGCAGGGGGCTTAAAATACACCCAGGATTGACAAGAACTGACCATCAGTAAAATATAGCCTGTGACAAAGGCTCAGAGGCTGGTGGCAGACTAAACTCCCTCCCCCAAACACTTTGCATTTCAACACACAGGCACACAGAGAGAGAGACACACACACACACACACAATTTTGCACAGATTTTAAAATGAGAGCTGCAAGGATGACAGACGCCAGTTGCTTCAGGGACACTAATGGGTGGCATCCATTGTGTGAACTTCCACACTTTTTGAAAGTTGTGGTTGTTTTTTCCCCTCCTCCTGTCAGAACACATTTGCAGTGATAACTTGGAGGGGTGATGTGGGGGGGGGGGAGTCAGGAGTGAAATCTTTATGCAAGTTTTAAAGATGCATTCAAGAATACATTGCTCAGCTGCTTTTAAGAAGGATAGGAAATGGATCTTCTGTACGGCTCTGTTTGTCAATCAACATGGATAGATTAAGCATACCTTTTGATCAGAAATTATACGTCCCATAATGCATGAATGGAAATGAGAGCTTTCGGGTGGGGGGGCGGGGGTTTCCAATTAACAGAATAACAGGGACCTTGGAGGTCTTCTAGTCCAACCCCCTGCTCATGTGGGAGATCCTATACCATTTCAGACAAATGGCTGTCCAGTCTCTTTTTAAAAACCTCCAGTGTTGGAGCATTCACCGCTTCTGGAGGCAGGTTGTTCCACTGGTTAATTGTTCTAACTGTCAGGAAGTTTCTCCTTAGTTCTAGGTTGCT
Organism: Azemiops feae; assembly: GCA_023970755.1. Classification (NCBI taxonomy): domain Eukaryota; kingdom Metazoa; phylum Chordata; class Lepidosauria; order Squamata; family Viperidae; genus Azemiops; species Azemiops feae. The sequence continues at coordinate 12,182 of JALGBA010003118.1, read as the reverse complement.
TCTCTCCTTGATTAGTTTCCATCTGTTGCTTCTTGCCCTGCCTTCAGGCGCTTTGGAGAATAGCTTCACTCCCTCTTCTTTGGGGCAGCCCCTGAGATATTGGAAGACTGCTATCATGTCACCCCCTTGTCCTTCTCTTCATTAAACTAGACATACCCAATTCCAGCAACCGCTCCTTATATGTTTTAGCCTCCAGTCCCCTAATCATCTTTGTTGCTCTTCTCTGCACTCTTTCCAGAGTCTCAACGTCTTTTTTACTTCGTGATGACCAAAACTGGATGCAGTATTCCAAGTGTGGCCTTACCAAGGCCTTGTAAAGTGGTATTAATACTTCACGTGATCTTGATTCTATCCCTCTTTTAATGCAGCCTAGCACTGTGTTGGCGTTTTTGGCAGCTGCAGCACACAGCTGGCTCATATTTAAGTGATTGTCCACTAGGACTCCGAGATCCCTCTCACAGTTGCTACTATTGAGCAAGGTACCACTTATAAAATTGAAAAGCAATGGGTTGTCTTTAAAAAATAAATAAATAAAAGGCCTCTACAAAAGCATCAATGCAGTTGTATGGCTTTGAGGCCTTTTGTGTATCTTATCTTTTCCCCAAGTAGATTTTGGTCCAATTGTATATACATAATCCTTAACTTACAACCTTAATTGAGTCCACAATTATAGTTGTAAGTCATTGCAGTCATAATTCAAGGCATCATGTAACTGGACCCATTTTTTTCAACACTTTTGCAGTGGTTATTCAGTGAAACTTAATAGTCACTAAACAAACCCCACACTTTTTAAGTGAACATGGCAGTCATTGAGCAAATGCATTTTACTAGATGGACATTTTTTTGGGGGGGGGAAGTAAATGCCAGAAACGGACAAAAATATAAAAAACTAGTCAGGTGATTATGGAGTGCTACAAATTGCCATAAAATTGCACTGATTATAAATCACTCAAAATGTGATCACATGATTGGGGGGGGTACCACTGTTGTAACTTCCACATTGGGTCATAAATAACTTTGGGGGGGAGGGGCCTGTTCTAACTTTGAACAGTTGTTAAGTTGCTGATCATAAGTCAAGGACTTTTTGTAATTACCTTCAGCGTCCCTCTTTCCATTCTTCAATTACTGCAATAAATTAATTAATAATAGGGAAACCATAATCGCTTAGCTGCATTCTTTTCTAACATCCTAGAAAGTGCTTTCCAATAGGTAGCACTTAGCAATAGCACTTTATATACCGCTTCACAATGCTTTGCAGCTCTCTCTAAGCAGTTTACAGAGTCAGCCTATTGCCCCCCAACAATCGGGGTCCTCATTTAGATTCATTCAGATAGATAGTTGATAGATCTAGATAGATAGATAGATAGATAGATAGATAGATAGATAGATAGATAGATAGATAGATAGATAGATAGATAGATAGATAGATAGATAGATAGATAGATAGATAGATAGATAGAAAGAAAGAAATTAGGTGATAGATAGATAGATAGATAGATAGATAGATAGATAGATAGATAGATAGATAAAGATAGATAGATAGATAGATAGATAGATAGATAGATAGATAGATACAGTGCTTTTTTTGTAAAACAAAAAGGTGCTGGAACTCACACATGTCATACAACCCGCCTTGCCTACCCTACAAGGTTCCATCCAAAAAAGGTGCCGGAACTCCGTTCTGGGCGTTCTATGAGAAAAAAAGCCCTGGATAGATAGATAGATAGATGGATAGATAGACAGACAGACAGACAGACAGACAGACAGACAGACAGACAGATAGCAATAGTTCACTATATTTACATACAGTCCATTTGGAAGAGCAATAGCATTTAGACTTATATACCACTTCACAATGCTTTGCAGCCCTCTCTAAGCGGTTACACAGTCAGCCTATTACCCCCAACAATCGGGGTCCTCATTTTACCGAACTCGGAAGGATGGAAGGCTGAGTCAACCTTGAGCCCTGTCAGGATCGAACTCCTCACTTGTGGGTAGAGTCAAACCACTACGCCACTAAGAACAAAGGAAAAGAAAAAGGAAAGAGTGAGTGACTGAGTGACTGAGTGAAGAAAGGGAGGGAGGGAAGGGAGGGAGGGAGGAAGGAAGGAAGGAAGGAAGGAAGGAAGGAAGGAAGGAAGGAAGGAAGGAAGGAAGGGGAAAATAGGAAGAGACAAAGGGAGGGAGGGAAGGAAGGAAGGAAGGACAAAGGGAAGGAAGGAAGGAAGGGAAAGACAGGAAAGGGAGGAAGGGGGAGGAGGAGATGGGAAGGAAGGGAGGAAAAAGGAAGAAATAGCACTTAGCACCTAGACTTATATTCCCTTTCACAGTGCTTTACAGCTCTCTCTGAGCAGTTTACAGACTCAGCCTATTGCCCCCCAACAATTGGGGTCCTCATTTTACAGACCTCGGAAGGACATAAGGCTGAGACAACCTTGAGCTGGTCAGGATTGAACTTCTCACTTGTGGGCAGAGTCAGCCTGCAATACTGCATTCTAGCCATTGCACCACCACAGCTCTCATAGGTAGCTAGTTGAGTATGTTTACCAGCCATCTGAACAGGCCAAACGTGTGTGTGTGTGTTATTTGTGTCCATGTATGCATATAGAACACTGTGCATGTCTATTTCTTCTGGTTGTGTGTGCACAGATGCACATACTGTTATAATATGCACACGTGTGCCATGTTGCAGATACAGGTAGTCTTCAAGTTATGACTGTAACTGAGACAGGAATGATGGTTATATGTCCTGTTAGTCATTAAACAGGTCATCACATAATGAACCTAATTTTATGCCTTTTCTTCTGTGGCAGCCTTTAAGCAAATCATCATAGTGGTTAAGCAAATCTTCAGTAATTAAGCTTTTTTGCCAGAAAACAGAAGGAAATACTGGATATCAGTAAAAAAAATGTGATAAATTGCGGTTATATGACCGTGGGATAAAAGGTGAAAAGTCATATGACCATAGAGGGTGGGAGTGGTCTTTAGAACTTTGAATCTGGGTCATAAGTACAGATAGTCCTTAACTTACAACAGTTCAAAACTACAACAGAATTGAAAAAACGGACTTATGACCGTTGGTCACACTTACGGATGTTTTAGCATCCCTCAGGTCACTTGATCAAAATTTGGACACTTGGCAACTGACGACGATGGGATAAAATGTACTTAATAAATGTCTCACTTAACAACAGAAACCTGGGGCTCAATTGTGGTTGTAAGTCAAAGACTTCCTGTATTATGTTGTGTTTTTGTGCTTGTGCGTATAAGAGGGCCTAGCCACCTTTGCTTTGGACCTGTCTGCTTATGTAATTACATATATCAATCAATCAATCAATCATAATAGAGCTGGAAGGGACCTTGGAGATCTTCTAGTCCAGCCCCCTGCTCAAGCAGGAGACCCTTATCCCAGACAAGTGGCTGTCCAGTCTCTTCTTAAAAACTTCCAGTGTTGGAGCATTCACCGCTTCTGGAGGCAGGTTGTTCCACTGGTTAATTGTTCTAACTGTCAGGAAGTTTCTCCTTAGTTCCAGGTTGCTTCTCTCCTTGATGAGTTTCCATCCGCTGCTTCTTGTCCTGCCTTCAGGGGCTTTGGAGAATAGCTTGACTCCCTCTTCTTTGGGGCAGCCCCTGAGATATTGGAAGGCTGCTGTGTATTGTTTTTCTTCACTTGTGAAGTCACCCAGCATTGATCTGAGGCTAGAAATGCAACAAACACCCAAAGCATCTTTCCACTCTCTAAGTTGCTCTGCTCTCGCGTGCGCGGGTGCCGTCCCAAGAATGTCGTTTGAAAGCAAGCAAGGCCCAGCCCCTGGCCCTCTTAATTACATTCTTTCCACCTGTTGTCAATTGTTTCCAACAAATCCTGGCTCGGTTCACTTCTTCCAAGCTGTTTTAATAAAGCTCCCTTTTCAATCTGCTTAAGCTGGCATTACGGGCAACGCAGCAGCCCTGAAGGAAAGGCAAACTGCCCGCTAGAATTTCAGGAGAGGCCAACGGACAGGAGGCAGAAGGATCCAGAAGGTATAAATAGTGTAGAGCGTGAACAGAAATGGCTCGTTTCTGTGATTCACAGTTGGCCTCCTGATGGGGTTGGACTACCCTTGCCATCATCCCCAGCCAATACAGCCCTTGGTGGGGGATTATATGAACTGAGGAGAAGATGAGGGCAAGATCTGGGCTGGGGAACTTTGTGGCATATGGAGGAAGGGAGGAAAAGAAAGACAGAGAGAGAGAGAGGGACGGAGAGAGAGAAGGGGGGGCCTTCCTCAGTGAACACTGGTGAGGTAGACTTGCATAAATACCAAGAGGGAGATAGGAGCTAGGACTGACAGCTATGGATGGATGGATGGATGGATGGATGGATGGATGGATGGATGGATGGATGGATGGATGGATGGATGGATGGATGGATGGATGGATGGGTGGGTGGGTGGGTGGGTGGGTGGATGATTGGTTGGTTGTGGATGGATGGATGGTGGATGGATGGATGGATGGATGGTGGATGAGATGAGATGGATGGATGGATGAGGTGATGGTTGGAGGGAGGGAGGGAGGGAGGGATGGGAAAAATGATGGATGGATATTGGGAGAGAAGATAGATAGATGAATGGGATGATGGATATTGGAAGGAAGGATAGATGGATAGATGGATGGAAGAGTTAATGGATGGATAGATGGAGGGAGGGAAGAAAGGAGGGAGGGATGGAAGAAATGATGGACAGATGTTGGGAGGATGAAATAATGTATGGACATGGGAAGAAATGGATGGATGGATGGATGGATGGATGGATGGATGGATGGATGGATGGATGGATGGATGGATGGATGGATGGATGGATGGATGGATGGATGGATGGACGGGAGAGGTGATGGATGGATAGATGGAGAGAAGGACAGAGGATGGGAGAAATGATGGATGGATGAAATCATTGATGGAGGAGAGGTAATGGAAGGATGGATGGATGGGAGAAAAGATGAATGGCTGGACACATAAAAAGATGAGGGAGACAACAGACAGACGTTACCATAGAGAATCGGTCTCTAAGATGGTAAATCTTGGAGTCAGACAGACAATCAACAGTCATCTTCTAAAAACTCTCACTGAGCATTCAGTCATTGTCCCAACATGGTTTGGAGGCAAGAGACTGATTAATTTCCCCTTCCCCTTTCGATTCTCTTATCCAAAAAGACCCCTTTGAAAACATTCTTTCTCTCTTTTTCACCAACCCTCCCTTCAGGTGGCATTTCAGATCCTGCTGAATAAAATTGAGAAAAGTCATTCAGCTTCGAAAGAGTTTTCTTTGCTTCTGTGGAAGCACTTATCTCAATGGGGCATTGCTTTGCTGAGAAAAGTCCTTGAGCTTTTGTTACAAATGAAAATTAATTACACTGCTGGATTCAAAGGTCTGTGGGTGATTATTTTATTTTGAGAGAACAATTTTGCACTCAGTAGACTACTACTCTACCATGTTGGGGTTCATTAACCCTTTAAAAATTATTAAAAATAGTGAGGTGCTAGACAATGAAACTTCTTTTGCATCATGGTTCACCTATTTTTTTTTTCTAAATATCTGCATGAAAACGTTGTATATACAGTAGTTGGAGATTTTCCGAGAGAGAGACTTTTTAATTGCTTTATGTTTCCTTGCTAATGATACACATACTCATCAATATATATTTGATTTAGAATAAGAATAGTCCTCATATACAGGTAGTCCTCGACTTACAACCATAATTGAGCCCCGAATTCCTGTTGCTAAGTGAGACAGTTGTTAAGCGAGTTTTGTCTCATTTTCAGATCCTGCTCAGGCAGGAAATCATGGGGATGCTGCAACTGTTGTAAGTGTGAAAACTGCCATAAGTCACTTTTTTCAGTGCTTGTAACTTTGGTCACTAAACGAACTGTGGTAAGTCAAGGACTACCTGTACTTTACCAAAAATTGTTAGATCAGCAATTCCGTGGTTTACTGAGTATATTTCCAAAACGCAGGAATTGCAAATTCTGAATGAAAAATTCTCGATTTGCATACTGGCTCAGAAAGATGAAAATAGAAGCTCATTCAAATGTAAAATTAAGTGAATGTAATGATTTGTTGCTCCCACTCAAGGCACAAATGATTACGCTCAAATTATCCTACTTTGGATACATGATCTGAAGATCCAGTTCTCTGTAGAAGGCCCACATACTGGAAAAAAAAAAGGAAAGGAAAGAAGAGAATGACTCGTGGCAATCCTGGGTTGTATAAACAGAGGCATAGAATCAAAATCACGTGAAGTATTAGTACCGCTTTATAAAGCCTTAGTAAGGCCACCCCTGGAATTCTGCATCCAGTTTTGGTCACCACTTTACAAGACTTTGGAAAAAGTTCAGAGAAGAGCAACTAAGATGATTAAAAGCCTGGAGACTGAAACATATGAAAAACAGTTGCAACATTTGGGTTTGGCCAGTCTAGAGAAAAGAAGGACTAGGGGGGACACGATAGCAGTATTCCAGTATTTGAGGGGCTGCCACAAAGAAAAGGGGGTCAATTTATTTTCCAAAGCACCAGAAGGCAGGACAAGAAACAATGGATGGAAACTAATCAAGGAGAGGAGCAACCTGAAATTAAGGAGAAACTTCCTAACAGTGAGGACAATTAACCAGTGGAACAGTTTGCCACCAGAAGTTGTGGGTGCTCCATCACTGGAGATTTTTAAGAAGAGACTGGACAGTCACTTGTCTGAGACAGTATAGGGTCTCCTGCTTGAGCAGGGTGCTGGACTAGAAGACCTCCAAGGTCCCTTCCAGCTCTATTCTGACTTGCAGAATCTCACTCAAGATGGATGGACTCAGATACAGTGGCAATGGGGACTGTCAGAGAATTACACAGCTGGTGTCCAAATGGAGTCAGAATTGCTGACACGAACTTGTAGCTTTATATAAATAAATGTATTTTACATTTATATTTGCAGCAAACAACATAGTCAGGTACATCACTACATCATGAGGTAAATCATCAGGTAAATCACCAGAACAGCATGTAGAGCACACAGAAGAAAAAGGGGGGAAACAAGTGACACTCCCCCTTTATATCCAGTAACCAATTATAGCGCAGATTGCCTCACACAGGCGTCCACATTCTCCAATCAATCAACCAACCAACTGTGTGTTCTGGCCCATTATATACTTTACTGTTCCAGTTATTAAATTAAATATCTTAACCTGGGCACTGTCAGAAGAGCTGAAAAATCCAATTAGGTATAGATCATTTTGGAGAAGGTCTACCTATGCGGTTGATAAGAGTCAACATTGACTTGATAGAACATAATCAGTCAACCAATGGAAGAACCAGATTCCTTGAAAAATTCATAATGCTTGGAAATGTGGAAAGAAAAAGAAGACGATGATCTACAGAAGGTGGATGAACCTGGTTATAGTGGTGTTGGGGACACCATTAGAAGACCTGAAGGACTAAGGTAGGATAGATTATCATGGAGAGGTCTATCTATGTTAGCACTAAGAGTCATCAACCAAATGGATTGCACATCATCAGTTAATGTAAGTATTTACACTGGGAAGCACACAAGGAAAGACCATAAACCTGGTGGAAGGAATGAGAAGAAAATGACCAGAAGCAAGATGGATGGATTCAGATATAGTGATGATGGGGGCATCATTGGGAGAATTAAAGGCAGATTGTCTTGTTGAAGATTTTCTTGGAGATCTCCTTGGATTATTTTTTTTGGAGACCTTCTTGGAGAAGATCTTGATTGCAAAGGGTCAACACCAACTTGTTGGCATATAATAATTCAATTAATCAGTGCAAAGACTCAGGTCATTGAGAAGTTCATAATGCTAGGAAAAGTGAAAGGAAAGAGAAGATGAGGACGACCAGTAGCAAGGTGAATGGGTTCCAATACAGCAAAGATAGGACACCATTAGATGGATGCATGGTTGGAAGATCTTAGTGATCTGGCTGAGACCAGATCCTTCTGGAGAAGGTTAGCTTTGTGGTTCTAACTAACCTGATGGCACAAATCAGTCAATGTAAAGTTCTAGCTTTCTGGAGAAGGCTCCAATACTGGGGAAGGTGGAAGGAAAGAAAAGAGGACAACCAGGAGAAGGTGGATGGACTTAATTACAGTGGACATGGGGGCCCCATTGAAAGGACCAGGTTGAGACAATCATCTTGGAGAAGTTCAGTCTATGTGGTCATTAAATATCAACGGTGATGGCTCATTATTGATCAATCAATGCAACAACCCATCTTCCTTAAGAAGTACACAACACTGGGGAAATACTTCTTGAGAAGTCTATAATGCTGGGAAGAATGCAAAGAAGGAAAAGGACAATCTGCAGAAGGTGGATGGACTCAGTTACAGTGGAAATGGGGCACCATTGGAAGATCTGAAGGACCAGGCTTGGAGAAGCCATATCCATTTGTTTTCTGAGAGTTGACAGCAGTTTAATGGAATATAATCCATCCTTCCATCTGCCTGTACTCTTGTTCACATCCTATGTTAAGATTCTAGCTGATCTCTCACCAGACTTTTGACCCACAACCTATAATCTGAGGTTGTGTGAATCCTCAAGAAAGTACAGTTCCTTAGAAAAGAACAGCCCCATTTGACATTTTATTCAAACCTCAGAGGCATGGAGTGATTCTGCCATAAAATTAATATATCATTTCCTTTGCTCAAAGGGGAAAAAAAACCCTGCTCCCCCCCCCCCAACACACACACACATAGGAAAACAAATTAAAAGTTCAGGGAGCAAATGTTTCTCGTAATGCAGTTCATGTTTTAAATAAAGCGAGTGCGGAGTTTTAAATATCTACCCAAGTTGGATTCATTGTGGGATATTTAAAGAACAGTTGGCTAATCATAGAAGAGTCTAGAGAGAAGTATTTTCCAGCCTTGTAAGATGTGTGGACTTCAACTCCCAGAATTCTCCAGCCAGCCACTACAGCATCCCCAAGGTCATATGATCAAAATTCAAACGCTTGGCAACTGTCGTGTATTTACTGCGATCCCTTTTTCCAGCTTTCTGACAAGCAACGTCAATGGGGAAGCCATACTACTAATTCAACAACTACAATTGTGACAAGAAAGTTCGTAAAATGGGGCAAAATTCACTTAATAACTGTCTCACTTAAGAACAGAAATTTTGGGGTCAGTTGTGGTCCTAAGTTGAAGACTACCTGTACACTTTACAACAAAAATGTAGGATGTTTGGAAACCTTGTGATGGCTTATCTCGAAAGGCTGAGATCAAGTAATATGGTGGACATAGCCTCCTGCGATTTTGCAGATTTTAACAATCTGGCATATTCTCCCCCCTCGTTAATGCCTCCATTAAAAACATTGTGCAGATTACCTGAGTGTTATGACACAATGGGGTATTTTTGTACATGCGTCATTGTCTTGACATCCTTGGGACTTGGGACAGACCCCTGTGGCGCCAGTGGCATCAGTTTAAGATTACATCTCTCCTAAAAACAGCTGTCCCATTGTTCAGCTGTGTGTCCCAAAAATGTCTGTGACATTTTTGATGCCACAAAAATGTCTGTGACATTTTTTGCCATTTTATTATATTTTCTGGCAAAGAACACCTACTGAATAACCGGGTTCAGACTTCACAACTGTATAATTTGCTTAATAACTGCAGTGACCCATTTAGTGACCATTGTAAAAATGAAGTCCAGTCGTGGTGTCCCAAAGGTGCTTTTTCACAAGGCAACTGGACTTTCTTGTTTTTCCTTTGAAGACGTTTCGCTTCTCATCCAAGAAGCTTCTTCAGCTCTGGCTGGATGGTGGGGAATGGAAGGATTTATATTCCTTGCAGAGAGCTGGTCATTTGCCTTCTTTCAGAGAGTCGTTGAGGCCACTTGGAGGTTTATTTGTGTCCTCAGGGTCACCTGAGTGGTGCAAATGGGTGTGGAGCCTTCTTGGGATTGCTGAAAGGACTGTGTTGCAGACTGGAGATAGGTGGTGTCGTATCTCTTCCCTTCTGTTGAGAGAAGGTGGTTCAGTTTTGACCTAGATGGCCTCTTTGACCCCTCTTTCAAACCAGCATTCCTCTCTGTTCAGAATGTGGACTTTGCTGTCTTCGAAAGAGCGGCCTTTGTCTTTCAAATGCAGAATCTGGTCCTGATGGGTTCTCCCACGTATCAGAATGGAAAGAAATGGAGCAACCGAAGATGCTGATAAAAAAATGGATAACCCAGCAGCATTTGCCCAAAACTCCAGTCTCTTCTTTAAAGCTTCCAGTGTTGGCGCACCCACAACTTCTGAAGGAAATCTGTTCCACTGGTTAACTGTTCTGTCAGGAAATTTCTCCCTAGTTCTAGGTTGCTTCTCTCCTTGATTAGTTTCCATCCACTGCTTCTTGTCCTGCCTTCTGGCGCTTTGGAAAATAAGTTGACCCCTCTCTTCTTTGTGGCAGCCCCTTAAATATTGAAACACTGCTCTTATGTCACCCCCAGTCCTTCTTTTCATTAAACTAGACAATTACAGGAACCGTTTCTTTTCAAGAGGCAACTGGACTTTCTTTGTTTTGCATGAAGATATTTCGCTTCTCAGCCAATAAGCTTCCTCAGTTCAACCATGACCTGGATGACCGAGAATCTCCATATAGACATAAAGTCTAAAATCTAAAAACTATAGGGCTATTAGTGCATGTAATATAGATGTGTGTGTGGACAAGAATATCAACCTTGCTGTCAGGCAAAATCAAGCTTTCAATAGCGAGTGCCACACAAAGTGCACTAACCAAATAGGTGGTAAGACAATAGGGGAACTCAGGCACCACACAGGTTATGTAGAAAGTAAACACAGGGTCAGTCATAAAGGACTCAAATCTCTATACACCAACGCACAGAGTATGAACAGCAAACAGGGTGAACTAGAAATTCAGGTTAATGAGGGCAGATATGATATTGTTGCCATTACGGAAACATGGTGGGATGAAATCCACAAATGGAACACACAGCTAGAGGGATTTAAATTATTTAAAAGAAACAGACCAAATAAAAGAGGAGGTGGAGTTGCTCTCTATATAAGAAATAACTACATCTCTACAGAAATAGAGCACAACAATGATGAAAACTGTCTTGAATGCATTTGGGTCAATATAAAAGGGAGAAAAAATGACATTGCCATTGCTGTATACTATAGGCCACCCAACCAAACAGAGGAAATAGACGAACTTTTTGCTAGTCAGCTAACTAAGGTATGTAGGAAGCACATCACAATAGTAATGGGGGACTTTAACTACCCTGACATCAACTGGGAGACAAACTCTGCACCAAGTGGAAAATCAAACAGATTCCTTGCAAACCTAGGAGACAACTTTGTCTCCCAAAAAGTAGAGAAGGGAACTAGGGGATTAGCTATTTTGGATCTAATTCTCACTAACAGAGATGAAATGATAGAAGGTGTTGAAGCCACAGGAACCTTGGGAGGTAGTGATCATGTAATATTGGAATTCAACATTATGGAAGCACAAGCAATAGAACACAGTCAAACTAGAGTCTTGGACTTCAAGAGAGCTAATTTCAATAATCTTAGAGAGGACTTGGGAAGGATTCCATGATGAGAATCCTCAAGGGGAAAACAACTCAAGAAGCTTGGGAAATTTTGAAAAGCGAGATAATAAAAGCCCAGTCTAGCACAATACCAACAAAGAGGAAAAATAACAGCTCTCAAAAGAGACCAGCATGGCTGCATAAAGAACTCTCTGATAAATTGAAAGATAAAAAGGACAAGTATAGAAAGTGGAAAGAGGGGCACATAACAAAGTCAGAATATCAGCAAATAGCCCGAGCCTGCAAAGATGAAGTAAGGAAAGCTAAGGCTCATAATGAACTAAGGCTTGCGACCAAAGTCAAAAATAACAAAAAAGCTTCTTTCAACATGTAAAAAATAAGAAAAAAGTGAAGGAAATGATTGGTCCATTAGTGGGTGAAAGTGGCAAGAAGGTGACAAGCAATAGTGAGAAAAGCAGAACTATTTAACTCGTTTTTTGCATCTGTCTTTACACAAAGGGAAAAAACAGACCAACCTATCAAAAATAGTGCCATAAAAAACAGAATAGAAACACAAGTTAAGATAGGCAAGAAAATGGTAAGTGAGCACCTGTCTAGCCTAGACGAGTTCAAATCACCAGGACCAGATGGATTACACCCCAGGGTTCTCAAGGAA
>JALGBA010003117.1:0-14044 GCA_023970755.1 Azemiops feae | reverse complement strand
ATAATTTATATTATGATGACATTTATCTGCCCCATCTCGCCTAGAGGTTTAGAAAGCCCCTTTTAGCTTCCCACTCAGTCAATATGGGCTGAGCAAGTGAAGCTGGAGGCAGCCGAGATTTCCTTCCCTCCTCTTTCCCCTCGCACTTTACATATGCCCAGAGGCACCATGCACACTTAGAAGCAGCTGCCCGCCGGCCTCCCCGCCCGTCCATTGTTTCTTCCATCCCTAAACCCTCCATTCCAGATTCACCCGCCTGGGATTGCCTCGATGCCTATGCTTTGCGACGTAAAACTGTGCCGAAAGAAATAGACCTTTTTAATGGGATTTTAAAGTTATTATCCTCTTATCTTTATTAGTAACGCCTTATTAATGTTAATAGGGCGAAGGGAAGCCCTTTTGCTGCGACGCGGGGACACAAAAACATCACCTAATATTACTGAGGTTTCATTAATAAATACTACACTTAAAACTCCAGTTAAAAGCTTTATTTCTTTTTGCGGCTGCTCGGCTCACCTGCGGCAGTACGAGGCTTTTTTCCCTTCTTGCGGCAGCGTAGAGCAGAAGAGAGGACAGGAAGGTGCCGACGGATGACTAAAAGCAACGGACAAGACGTCGGCCGTAATAGGAAGGTCGATTCCAAATGAACTGGGGAATGGCCAATTTGGACGGACGGGAGGTCGCCATGCCGAGAAGGTCTAGGTGTTAATGCTATGGGACGGAAAAACGTGCCCTCCTGTGGTCAAAACGGGTATTGCGGCCGCCGAAATAAATAAACCTTTTGAATGGGATTTTAAGGTTATTATTCTCTATCTTTATTATTAACGCCTTATTAATATTAATAGGGCTACGGGAGGCCCTTTTGCTGCGACCCTGGGGCAGAGTAAGATAACCTAATATTAGTAAGGTTTTATTAATAAAGAATAATAAACTTAAAACGCCATTTAAAAGGTTTATTTCTTTTGGTGGCTGCTGTACCTGCTTGTCCCTTAGCGAGAGATGGCGCGGCCTTCCAAAAGGCCTGTAATGATGAATTAAGGTTACTTTGATAGGTGCTAACTTTAAAGATAAACCTCACCAAACATACATAAATTTATTGCTATGCTTAATATTAAAATGAGTGAGATTAGATTTTACCTTCGCTGCTAGTTTTGAAACCGACGCATTTATTAAAATGTTTTATGTCTACCTACATCACACTAATTTCTTGCTGCATCTTAGTTTCTAATCTTCCTAGTATGCCCATTGGTGAATATCATTTCACTGGGGTGAAAAATAGACAGCTAGTCAATTGGGGTGGAAGGTGCCAGGCTAGAAATTGGGGGTGGGGGCTGAGTTTTAGTACCACCTTAGGTATGAGAAACCAGCTTTGGGCCAATTCCTCTCCTAGTCAGCCTAAGTCTAACCCTAACCCTGGGGCTGTTGCTGCATGGCGAAAATAAGAGAAGGAAGGAGCATTAGATATATTTGCCGCCTTGAGTTATTTATTAAAAAATAACAAAGGCTGCATTAAAAAAATACGCAAAATTTAGAGCGGCTTTGGTCTAGTCGTGGTTAAGGCAGCAGACTAGAAAGTGGGAGGCTGTGAGTTCTAATCTTACTTTTAGAGGCAGAAAAGTCATCTGGGTCAGTCACTCCAAAACCAGCTTTGGGCCAGTCACTCTCTCTCGGCCCTAGGAAGGAAGCAACGGCAAACCATTTGTCTGAAATGGTATAGGGTTGCCTGCCTAAGCAGGGGGTTGGACTAGAAGACCTCCAAGGTCCCTTCCAACTCGGTTATTCTATTCTAACCGCAGCTGGGGGGGGGGGAAACCTTGCCAAGAAAACCGCAGGGATTTGGTCAGGCAATGGCCAGGAGTCGAGACTAAGTGGAAAGCACCAAATAATATTAAGAATAACAGCAATAACTTACTAAACGCCCGGCTCCCCCCGGTGATGTTACTAGAAGGGAGTGCGAACACAGGCAATTGAGTTCATCGGGCAACGCGTGTCGTGGGAACGCAACTCCTAGTACCCACGCCGCCCATGAAAAGGCGGCGTCGAGCGGCAGATTCGGGGAAGCTTCCCTGAAGCCCCCGCCTCACCTGGCCTTGCTGCAAAGGCAGCAGCGCCGCCGGCTCCACCTTTGCCTTCTCCTTCGCCCTGGGACAGCCTTCTCGGGGCGTCGCCGGGCTGTGACACCATCAGAAGGCGCGTCCCCTCTTTCGGCAGAGAAGCCGAAAGGCACCATAGAGGTAGGAAAGGAGAGCGGAGGAAAGACTGGGCTTTCCCCTCTTGAAACCGTCGAACTTGGGAATCGCCATAGAAATGTAACCAGAGAGCTCGGATGGAAATGGTAGAGCGGCCGGTAGAACCAAGACTTCCGAGTTTGCTGGAGCATATATGGAGGAAGACTTTGGATTGGAGTTAAGGAGGGAAAAAAGACAATGCAGAAATCTGGATTGTATTGGGGGCGTCCTATATAAAAGCCCCCCGCAAAGGTGGAGTGTCACAGAGTATTGCACATCCATTCCCAGCCAGCAGGGGACAAGTTTAATCCCTGTAAGTCATCCAGCGTTTCTCAAACTTGGCAATTTTTGTGGACTTCAAGTCCCAGAATTCCCCAGCCTGCATGCAGTTTGCAGGTAACTAAAGGGTTTATCCAGGGAAAGCAGGAACTGTATTAAATTGGACTCCAGGGTTGACCGAGTACACCACCTCCAAATTTGTGACGTCCCCTAAAATTTGCTGGCAACCCCCAAGCGATCGCAATAAATAAATAAAAACACAAACGTATTTATTTAGCGTATGGCACAATACACTCCGATAGTATCTTTTCACTAGCCTCCACTAGTTGTGACACTGCTTAGGTTTTACAAAAGCAGCCAAGGCCATTAAGTGATGCTCCAGTCAGAGCTGGAGAACCTTCTTGTATGAGAAGCGAAACGTCTTCAAAGAAAATCAAGGAAGTCCAGTTGCCTCCTGAAAAAGCATCTTTGGGACAATTATGACCCGGATGACTGAGAATCTCCATAGACAGTGAGAGACAATGCGGGATACTTAAGGCACTGGACTAGAAATCGGAAGACTGTCGGTTCTAGTCCCACCTTAGGCATGAAAGTCAACTGTGGTGACCTTGGGGTCAGTCCTTCTCTCTTGGTCCTAGTAACGAGGCAATGCCAAACCACCAGCTTCCCATCATAGCTATCTGCAATTGCATTGACGCACCACCGAATGTGTGCCGCTGGGGCCTGCGCACACCTGCAACATATCGTGTAGATCTATCTATCTATCTATCTATCTATCTATCTATCTATCTATCTATCTATCTATCTATCTATCTATCTATCTATCTATCTATCTATCTATCTAATAAAAAGGATGCTGCGCTTCAATGGTTAGACGGCCTATTGGTATCTGAACAAAAATCTTTTTAACATTTATATTTTATTGTGTTTTTCTAATCTAGGTGAAATGTTAATATATACTGCAAGTCCATGTATGATATGCCATACACTAAATAAATAAGTAAACCACCGCCCAATCAAGAAACTACCAGGAACACCTCCATCAACCCTGATAGGACAAGCCACTAAGTATATAAAGAGAGAGCAAATTCCTCTCTCTTCTAGCACTGATGATGTTACCTAGTTGGGTCACGAAACGTCTGCAAGAAAACCACCAAGCTCAGAGAGCACCAAGGAACCCTGAAGAGACAATGTTGTTGGATGATGGACCAAGTGGCCCCTTAGCTCCGGCTTTATTATTTATATAATAAGAATGATATGCGTGTGTGTGTGTGCGCGCACGTGAGAGGGTGTATGATAATACTATATAATTTATATTATGATGACATTTATCTGCCCCATCTCGCCTAGAGGTTTAGAAAGCCCCTTTTAGCTTCCCAGTCAGTCAATATGGGCTGAGCAAGTGAAGCTGGAAGGAAGCCGAGATCCTTCCCGCCTCTTTCCCCTCGCACTTTACATATGCCCAGAGGAACCATGCACATTTAGAAGCAGCTGCCGCCGGACTCCCCGCCCGTCCTTGTTTTTCCATCCCTAAACCCCCATTCCATTCACCCGCTGGGATTGCCTCGATGCTCTGATTTGCGACGTTAAAACTGTGTTCTTTATTTACCGAAAGAATAGACTTTTTAAGGGGATTTTAAAGTTATTATCCTCTATCTTTATTATTAAGCCTTATTAATGTGACTAGGGCGAAGGAAGCCCTTTTGCTGAGACGGACGCGGGGACACAAAAACATCACCTAATATTACTGAGGTTTCATTAATAAATACTACACTTAAAACTCCATTGAAAAGCTTTATTTCTTTTTGTGGCTGCTCGGCTCACCTGCGGCAGTACGAGGCTTTTTTCCCTTCTTGCGGCAGCGAAGAGCAGAAAAGAGGACAGGAAGGTGCCGACGGATGACTAAAAGCAACGGACAAGAGGTCGGCCATAATAGGAAGGTCGATTCCAAATGAACTGGGGGATGGCCAATTTGGACGGACGGGAGGCCGCCATGCCGAGAAGGTCTAGGTGTTAATGGTATGGGACGGAAAAACGTGCCCTCCTGTGGTCAAAACGGGTATTGCGGCCACCGAAATAAATAAAACCTTTTGAATGGGATTTTAAGGTTATTATTCTCTCTCTTTATTATTAACGCCTTATTAATATTAATAGGGCGACGGGAGGCCCTTTTGCTGCGACCCTGGGGCAGAGTAAGATAACCTAATATTAGTAAGGTTTTATTAATAAAGAATAATAAACTTAAAACGCCATTTAAAAGGTTTATTTCTTTTGGTGGCTGCTGTACCTGCTTGTCCCTTAGCGAGAGATGGCGCGGCCTTCAAAAAGGCCTGTAATGATGAATTAAGGTTAATTTGATAGGTGCTAACTTTAAAGATAAACCTCACCAAACATACATAAATTTATTGCTATGGTTAATATTAAAATGAGTGAGATTAGATTTTACCTTCGCTGCTAGTTTTGAAACTGACGCATTTATTAAAATGTTTTATGTCTACCTACATCACACTTGCTGCATCTTAGTTTCTAATCTTCCTAGTATGCCCAGTCGTGAATATCATTTCACTGGGTTGAAAAATAGACAGCTAGTCAATTGGGGTGGAAGGTGCCAGGCTAGAAATTGGGGGTGGGGGCTGAGTTTTAGTACCACCTTAGGTATGAGAAACCAGCTTTGGGCCAATTCCTCTCCTAGTCAGCCTAAGTCTAACCCTAACCCTAGGGCTGTTGCTGCATGGCGAAAATAAGAGAAGGAAGGAGCATTAGATATATTTGCCGCATTGAGTTATTTATAAAAATAACAAAGGCTGGATTAAAAAAATATGCAAAATTTAGAGCGGCTTTGGTCTAGTCGTGGTTAAGGCAGCAGACTAGAAAGTGGGAGGCTGTGAGTTCTAATCTTGCTTTTAGAGGCAGAAAAGTCATCTGGGTCAGTCACTCCAAAACCAGCTTTGGGCCAGTCTCTCTCTCTCGGCCCTAGGAAGGAAGCAACGGCAAACCATTTGTCTGAAATGGTATAGGGTTGCCTGCCTAAGCAGGGGGTTGGACTAGAAGACCTCCAAGGTCCCTTCCAACTCGGTTATTCTATTCTAACCGCAGCTGGGGGGGGGGGAGAAACCTTGCCAAGAAAACCGCAGGGATTTGGTCAGGCAATGGCCAGGAGTCGAGACTAAGTGGAAAGCACCAAATAATATTAAGAATAACAGCAAAAACTTACTAAACGCCCGGCTCCGGTGATGTTACTAGAGGATGTGCGAACACGCAATTGGAGTTCATCGGGCAACGCGGTCGTGGGAACGCAACTCCTAGTACCCACGCCGCCATGAAAAGGCTGGGCGTTCGAGCGGAGATTTCGGGGAAGCCTCCCTGCAGCCCCCGCCTCACCTGGCCTTGCTGCAAAGGCAGCAGCGCCGCCGGCTCCACCTTTGCCTTCTCCTTCGCCCTGGGACAGCCTTCTCGGGGCGTCGCCGGGCTGTGACGCCATCAGAAGGCGCGTCCCCTATTTCGGCAGAGAAGCCGAAAGGCACCATAGAGGTAGGAAAGGAGAGCGGAGGGCAGAGTGGGCTTTCCGCTCTTGAAACCGTCGAACTTTGGAATCGCCATAGAAATGTAACCAGAGAGCTCGGATGGAAATAGTAGAGCGGCCGGTAGAACCAAGACTTCCGAGTTTGCTGGAGCATATATGGAGGAAGACTTTGGATTGGAGTTAAGGACGGAAAAAAGACAATGCAGAAATCTGGATTGTATTGGGGGCGCCCTATATAAAAGCCCCCCCGCAAAGGTGGAGTGTCATAGAGTATTGCAATCCATCCCAGACCGCAGGGGACCAGTTTAATCCTGTGTAGTCATCCAGCGTTCTCAACTTGGCCAATTTGTGGACTGCAGTCCCAGAATTCCCCAGCCTGCATGCAATTTGCAGGTAAACTAAATGGTTTATCAGGGGGAAACAGGAAACTGTATTAAATTGGAACTCAGGGTTGACCGAGTACACCACCTCCAAATTTGTGACGTCCCCTAAAATTTGCTGGCAACCCCAAAGTGATAGCAATAAATAAATAAAAACACAAACGTATTTATTTAGCGTATGACACAATACACTCCAATAGTATCTTTTCACTAGCCTCCACTAGTTGTGACACTACTTAGGTTTTACAAAAGCAGCCGAGGCCATTAAGTGGATGCTCCAGTCAGAGCTGAAGAAGCTTCTTGTATGAGAAGCGAAACGTCTTCAAAGAAAATTAAGAAAGTCCAGTTGCCTCCTGAAAAAGCATCTTTGGGACAATTATGACCCGGATGACTGAGAAGCTCCATCATAGACTGGAGGACAATGCGGGCATCAATTAAGCCACTGGACTAGAATCGAAGACTTGTCGGTTCCTAGTCCCACCTTAGGCATGAAAGTCAAATGTTGTGGACCTTGGGGTTCGTCCTTCGCTCTTGAGTCCTAGTAAGGAGGCAATGCCAAACCCACCAGCTCCCACTAGCTATAGCAATTGCATTGACGCACACCGAATGTGTGCAGCTGGGCATGTGCAACCTGCAACATAATCGTGTAGATCTATCTATCTATCTATCGATCTATCTATCTATCTATCTCATTATCTATCTATATATCATATTCTATCTATCTATCTATCTATCTATCTATCTATCTATCTATCTATCTATCTATCTATCTATCTATCTATCTATCTATCTATCTATCTATCTATCTATCATCTATCTATCTATCTATCTATCTATCTATCTATCTATCTATCTATCTATCTATCTATCTATCTAATATAAGGGAGGCTGCACTTCAATGGTTAGACGGCCTATTGGTATCTGAACAAAAATCTTTTTAACATTTACATTTTATTGTGTTTTTCTAATCTAGTTGAAATGTTAATATATACTGCAAGTCCATGTATGATATGCCATATGCTAAATAAATAAGTAAACAACCGCCCAATCAAGAAACTACCAGGAACACCTCCATCAACCCTGATAGGACAAGCCACTAAGTATATAAAGAGAGAGCAAATTCCTCTCTCTTCTAGCACTGATGATGTTACCTAGTTGGGTCACGAAACGTCTGCAAGAAAACCACCAAGCTCAGAGAGCACCAAGGACCCCTGAAGAGACAATGTCGTTGGATGATGGACCAAGTGGCTCCTTAGCTCCGGCTTTATTATTTATATAATAAAATGATATGCGTGTGGTGGCGTGCTGCGCACGTGAAGAGGGTGTATGATATACTATATAATATTTTATGATGGACATTTATCTGCCCATCTCGACTAGAGGTTAGAAAGCCCATTTTAGCTTCCCAGTCAGTCAATATGGACTGAGCAAGTGAAGCTGGAGGCAGCCGAGATTTCCTTCCCTTTACTTTCCCCTCGCCATTCTCCGCTCGCCTCTTTCCCCTCGCACTTTACATATGCCCAGAGGCACCGTGCACACTTAGAAGCAGCTGCCCGCCGGCCTCCCCGCCCGTCCCTTGTTTCTTCCATCCCTAAACCCTCCATTCCAGATTCACCCGCCTGGGATTGCCTCGATGCCTATGCTTTGCGACGTAAAACTGTGCCGAAAGAAATAGACCTTTTTAATGGGATTTTAAAGTTATTATCCTCTTATCTTTATTAGTAACGCCTTATTAATGTTAATAGGGCGAAGGGAAGCCCTTTTGCTGCGACGCGGGTACACAAAAACATCAACTAATATACTGAGCGTTTCATTCATAAATACTAACTTAAACTCCATTTAAAAGCTTTATTCTTTTGTGGCTGCTCGGCTACCTGCGGTAGTACGAGGCTTTTTTCTCTTCTGCGGCAGCGTAGAGCGAAAAGAGGACGGGGTTGCCGACGGGATGCACAGGAGGTCTCTATGGCGAGAGTAGGTGGCCGTCAAAAGCCCGGGGGAGGATAGCAGGCACGGTACAAGAAATCTCTATGCGTGAGAAGGCGCGCGAGAGGAAGTTGCCGAGGATGACTAAAAGCGAAGGCCAAGGAAGTCGGCCATCGATAGGAGGTCGATTCCAAATGAACTGGGGGATGCCAATTTGGAGGACGGGAGGTCGCCTGCCGAGAAGGTTCTAGATGTTAAGCTATGGGACGGAAAAACCGTGACCTCCTGTGGATCAAAACGGCATTGGCGGCCGCCGAAATAAATCAACCTTTGAATGGGATTTTAAGTTTATTATTCTCTATCTTTATTATTAACGCCTTATTAATATTAATAGGGCGACGGGAGGCCCTTTTGCTGCGACCCTGGGGCAGAATAAGATAACCTAATATTAGTAAGGTTTTATTAATAAAGAATAATAAACTTAAAACGCCATTTAAAAGGTTTATTTCTTTTGGTGGCTGCTGTACCTGCTTGTCCCTTAGCGAGAGATGGCGCGGCCTTCAAAAAGGCCTATAATGATGAATTAAGGTTACTTTGATAGGTGCTAACTTTAAAGATAAACCTCACCAAACATACATAAATTTATTGCTATGGTTCATATTAAAATGAGTGAGATTAGATTTTACCTTCGCTGCTAGTTTTGAAACTGACGCATTTATTAAAATGTTTTATGTCTACCTACATCACACCTATTTCTTCCATCTTCAAGGCACTCTGCTCTGTCCCTCCTGACACCTGCGTGGGGATCTCAAAAATAACCCAGTGTTACTGGAATTTATATGGAACCTCGTGACAAGTTTCATCTGCCACCTGCTTGCTGCAAAGCTACCCGCTTACCTGTCTCTACATATAAGACCTCTTATTTTTGAACTGGGCTAATTTTGTGCTGCATCTAAGTTTCTAATCTTTCTAGTATGCCCATTCATGAATATCATTTCACTGGGGTTAAAAATAGACAGCTAGTCAATTGGGGTGGAAGGTGCCAGGCTAGAAATTGGGGGGTGGGGGCTGAGTTTTAGTACCACCTTAGGTATGAGAAACCAGCTTTGGGCCAATTCCTCTCTTTGTCAGCCTAAGTCTAACCCTAACCCTAGGGCTGTTGCTGCATGGCGAAAATAAGAGAAGGAAGGGGCATTAGATATATTTGCCGCCTTGAGTTATTTATAAAAATAACAAAGGCTGGATTAAAAAAATATGCAAAATTTAGAGCAGTTTTGGTCTAGTCGTGGTTAAGGCAGCAGACTAGAAAGTGGGAGGCTGTTAGTTCTAGTCTTGCTTTTAGAGGCAGAAAAGTCATCTGGGTCAGTCACTCCAAAACCAGCTTTGGGCCAGTCACTCTCTCTCGGCCCTAGGAAGGAAGCAATGGCAAACCATTTGTCTTAAATGGTATAGGGTTGCCTGCCTAAGCAGGGGGTTGGACTAGAAGACCTCCAAGGTCCCTTCCAACTCGGTTATTCTATTCTAACCGCAGCTGGGGGGGGAAACATTGCCAAGAAAACCGCAGGGATTTGGTCAGGCAATGGCCAGGAGTCGAGACTAAGTCGAAAGCACCAAATAATATTAAGAATAACAGCAATAACTTACTAAACGCCCGGCTCCCTCCGGTGACGTTACTAGAAGGGAGTGCGAACCCAGGCAATTGAGTTCATCGGGCAACGTGTGTCATGGGAACGCAACTCCTAGTACCCACGCCGCCAATGAAAAGGCAGCATTGAGCGGCAGATTCGGGGTCCCTTCCCTGAAGCCCACGCCTCACCTGGCCTTGATCCAAACGCAGCAGCGCCGCCGGCTCCACCTTTGCCTTCTCCATGCTTCTCCTTCGCCGTGGGACAGCCTTCTCCGGGCGTCGCTAGGCTGCGACGCAATCAGAAGGCGCGTCCCCTATTTCGCCAGAGAAGCGGAAAGGCACCATAGAGGTAGGAAAGGAGAGCGGAGGGCACAGACTTTCCGCTCTTGAAACCGTCGAACTTGAGAATCGCCATAGAAATGTAACCAGAGAGCTCGTGTGGAAATGGTAGAGCAGCCGGTAGAACCAAGACTTCCGAGTTTGCTGGAGCATATATGGAGGAAGACTTTGGATTGGAGTTAAGGACGGAAAAAAGACAATGCAGAAATCTGGATTGTATTGGGGGCACCCTATATAAAAGCCCCACCTGCAAAGGTGGAGTGTCACAGAGTATTGCACATCCATTCCCAACCAGCACGGGACAAGTTTAATCCCTGTAAGCAATCCAGCGTTTCTCAAACTTGACAATTTTTGTGGACTTCAAGTCCCAGAATTCCCCAGCCTGCATGCAGTTTGCAGGTAACTAAATGGTTTATCCAGGGAAAGCAGAAACTGTATTAAATTGGACTCCAGGGTTGACCGAGTACACCACCTCCAAATTTGTGACGTCCCCTAAAATTTGCTGCCGACCCCCAAGAGATGGCAATAAATAAATAAAAACACAAACGTATTTATTTAGCGTATGGCACAATACACTCCGATAGTATCTTTTCACTAGTTGTGACACTGCTCCAAGGCCATTAAGTGATGCTCCAGTCAGAGCTGAAGAACCTTCTTGTATGAGAAGCGAAACGTCTTCAAAGAAAATCAAGAAAGTCCAGTTGCCTCCTGAAAAAGCATCTTTGGGACAATTATGACCCGGATGACTGAGAATCTCCATAGACAGTGAGAGACAATGCGGGATACTTAAGGCACTGGACTAGAAATCGGAAGACTGTCGGTTCTAGTCCCACCTTAGGCATGAAAGTCAACTGTGGTGACCTTGGGGTCAGTCCTTCTCTCTTGGTCCTAGTAAGGAGGCAATGCCAAACCACCAGCTTCCCATCATTGCTATCTGCAATTGCATTGACGCACGACCGAATGTGTGCAGCTGGGGCCTGCGCACACCTGCAACATATCGTGTAGATCGATCATCTATCTATCTATCTATCTATCTATCTATCTATCTATCTATCTATCTATCTATCTATCTATCTATCTATCTATCTATCTATTATCTATCTAATCAATCAATCAATCAATCAATCTATCTATCTATCTATCTATCTATCTATCTATCTATCTATCTATCTATCTAATATAAAGGATGCTGCGCTTCAATGGTTAGACGGCCTATTGGTATCTGAACAAAAATCTTTTTAACATTTATATTTTATTGTGTTTTTCTAATCTAGGTGAAATGTTAATATATACTGCAAGTCCATGTATGATATGCCATACACTAAATAAATAAGTAAACAACCGCACAATCAAGAAACTACAAGGAACACCTCCATCAACCCTAGGACAAGCCACTAAGTATATAAAGAGAGAGCAAATTCCTCTCTCTTCTAGCACCGATGATGTTACCTAGTTGGGTCACGAAACGTCTGCAAGAAAACCACCAAGCTCAGAGAGCACCAAGGAACCCTGAAGAGACAATGTTGTTGGATGATGGACCAAGTGGCCCCTTAGCTCCGGCTTTATTATTTATATAATAACAATGATATGCGTGTGTGTGTGCGCGTGCATGGGTGTATGATAATACTATATAATTTATATTATGATTACATTTATCTGCCCCATCTCGCCTAGAGGTTTAGAAAGCCCCTTTTAGCTTCCCAGTCAGTCAATATGGGCTGAGCAAGTGAAGCTGGAGGCAGCCGAGATTTCCTTCCCTCCACTTTCCCCTCGCACTTTACATATGCCCAGAGGCACCGTGCACACTTAGAAGCAGCTGCCCTCCGCCTCCCCCCCCGTCCCTTGTTTCTTCCTCCCTAAACCCTCCATTCCGATTCCCGCGCCTGGGATTGCCTCGATGCCTATGCTTTTGCGACGTAAAACTGTGCCGAACGAAATAGACCTTTTAATATGGGATTTTAAAGTATTATCCTCCTCTTTTTAGTAACGCTTATTAATGTTAATGCGAGGGAACCCTTTTGCTGCGACGCGGTGACACAAAACATCACCTAATATTACTGAGGTTTCATTAATAGAATACTACACTTAAAACTCCATTTAAGCTATGTTTCTTTTGTGGCTGCCTCGGCTCACTGCGGTAGTACGAGGCTTTTTTCCCTCTTGCGGCAGCGTAGATCGGAAAAGAGACAGGAAGGGTGCCGACGGATGACTAAACACAACGGACAAGAAAGTCGGCCCATAATAGAATGTCGATTCCAAATAACTTGGGGATGGCCAATCTGACGACGGGAGTCGCCATGCCGAGAAGGTCTAGGTGTTAATGCTATGGGACGGAAAATCGTGCCCTCCTGTGGTCAAAAAGGGGTATTGCGGCCGCCGAAATAAATAAACCTTTTGAATGGGATTTTAAGGTTATTATTCTCTATCTTTATTATTAACGCCTTATTAATATTAATAGGGCGACGGGAGGCCCTTTTGCTGCGACCCTGGGGCAGAATAAGATAACCTAATATTAGTAAGGTTTTATTAATAAAGAATAATAAACTTAAAACGCCATTTAAAAGGTTTATTTCTTTTGGTGGCTGCTGTACCTGCTTGTCCCTTAGCGAGAGATGGCGCGGCCTTCAAAAAGGCCTATAATGATGAATTAAGGTTACTTTGATAGGTGCTAACTTTAAAGATAAACCTCACCAAACATACATAAATTTATTGCTGTGGTTAATATTAAAATGAGTGAGATTAGATTTTACCTTCGCTGCTAGTTTTGAAACTGACGCATTTATTAAAATGTTTTATGTCTACCTACATCACACCTATTTCTTCCATCTTCAAGGCGCTCTGCTCTGTCCCTCCTGACACCTGCGTGGGGATCTCAAAAATAACCCAGCGTTACTGGAATTTATATGCAACCTGGTGACAAGTTTCATCTGCCACCTGCTTACTGCAAAGCTACCCGCTTACCTGTCTCTACATATAAGACCTCTTATTTTTGAACTGGGCTAATTTCTTGCTGCATCTTAGTTTCTAATCTTCCTAGTATGCCCATTCGTGAATATCATTTCACTGGGGTGAAAAATAGACAGCTAGTCAATTGGGGTGGAAGGTGCCGGGCTAGAAATTGGGGGTGGGGGCTGAATTTTAGTACCACCTTAGGTATGAGAAACCAGCTTTGGGCCAATTCCTCTCCTAGTCAGCCTAAGTCTAACCCTAACCCTAGGGCTGTTGCTGCATGGCGAAAATAAGAGAAGGAAGGAGCATTAGATATATTTGCCGCCTTGAGTTATTTATAAGAAAATAACAAAGGCTGCATTAAAAAAATACGCAAAATTTAGAGCGGCTTTGGTCTAGTCGTGTTAAGGCAGCATACTAGAAAGTGGGAGTCTGTGAGTTCTATTTAGCATTTTTAGAGGCGAAAAGTCATCTGGGTCAGTCACTCCAAAACCAGCTCTGGGCCAGTCACTCTCTCTCGGCCCTAGGAAGGAAGCAACGGCAAACCATTTGTCTGAAATGGTATAGGGTTGCCTGCCTAAGCAGGGGGTTGGACTAGAAGACCTCCAAGGTCCCTTCCAACTCCGTTATTCAGCTGGGGGGAAAAACCTTGCCAAGAAAACCGCAGGGATTTGGTCAGGCAATGGCCAGGAGTCGAGACTAAGTGGAAAGCACCAAATAATATTAAGAATAACAGCAATAACTTGCTAAACGCCCGGCTCCCTCCGGTGATGTTACTAGAAGGGAGTGCGAACAC
>JALGBA010003116.1:0-49749 GCA_023970755.1 Azemiops feae | reverse complement strand
ATATCTGTTCAATAACACAGTCCTCGATGTCCGGGAGAAATATAAACCAGCTGTTTATTGTTAAAAAAGTTTAAAACAATAAAAACAACTATTTACAATATTAAAACAACTTAGCTTTCGCTGGTCCCCTGCCAGCGTCTTCAGAGTGAAGTTTCGGGGGTGGAGATTACTTTTATAGACCTTGCTAGCCTAATTGCTTACTCATTGACCATGTGATAGGGCCATCCGTCCTGGCTGACCGTAATTGCCTTAATTGTCCTGCCTCCTCTTTTTTGCACTCCAGTTCTCCAACCTTCCTCCCTCCCACCCTTGTCAATCCCCTCCTTCCTGGTGCTGTTGCCGTTGGTATGCTTTCTAGCCGTTCCCCCTTGCTCGTTCTGGGCCGCACATCCAGATCCGGTGTCTTAGATGCCTTTCCATTGCTGCTCCCCTCCTTTCCATCCCGTTTGTCTGCCCATTGTTCTTGTCTTCCACTATCTATCCCTATTAGTCCTATTTCCTCCGGTTTCCTTCCATGCTTGGATGTACCTGCGCACAGCCGTATCCCATCCCTCTGCCCCGTCTGCCTACAATCAGCTGGGCTGTCTGCTGGCACGCTCCTGAATTCACTCCCTCTCATCCTTGCAGATCCTGTCCTTCCTAATGTTGTTACCGTTGGTGCGTTTGCCAACTGCCTCCCCTTCCCCCCTCCTTCTTATCCCGTTGATCAGTCAGCCAGGACGGATGGCCCTATCACATGGTCAATGAGTAAGCAATTAGGCTAGCAAGGTCTATAAAAGTAATCTCCACCCCCGAAACTTCACTCTGAAGACGCTGGCAGGGGACCAGCGAAAGCTAAGTTGTTTTAATATTGTAAATAGTTGTTTTTATTGTTTTAAACTTTTTTAACAATAAATAGCTGGTTTATATTTCTCCCAGAGATCGAGGACTGTGTTATTGAACAGATATGCCCGGGATTCGTATTTTTGCAATCATTAAAGACATATATATATATATATAAAACAGATTTTAAATAGTTTTTCTTACAATTACATTGACTCAAAATTTATAATACACTATAGAAAATGCCATTATATATTTTTTTTTCTAAACTGATACCACTGGGTAACCCAGAAATTCAGAATTGATTAAAAAATCCTATTATAGTAAATGTTCAGTTGGAAGCTGGGATTTACACTTTGATTCAAATAGTATATGAAAACGATCATTTTAAATAATTTTTCACTTGAAAGAACATATATTTGCCTATTGCAATAATTCACAATTATTAACATTATCTTATTTACATACGAATTTGGATTTGTGGCATTTTCAGCCTTAGAAAAACCTAATCTAGTGCATGGGTTTATTAAATGACATGGTTTAAAAAACAACTTTCATATAATTCTGCTAATAATGAATCAATTTGATATGCAATAGAAAAAAAAGACTAAAATGCTTATTTTCTTAGACACTGTTTATTTCAGTACATATAAAAAATCTCCATAAATGATTATTTTGATTTGTTTTAATTAATAACAAATATTTCAGATTTATTGTCTCCACTGTGTTTAATTAAAAAAAGCTTGAGATGTTGTCATCTATTAATGCTTCATTTAAACATGTTTGCACAAATCTATTACATGTATTAATTTGAGTGAGACAAGATTTTACACTTTCAGACATTCATATTCCTTTGAACTACATTCTTATTGCATGAAAGTTGACATCTTGACAAGGAAAGTGATTATCCATGAGCTACTTATAACGAAAAGGCTTATTTTTCAGTAAATCTAAGGAAAGATAAGCATGTGGCCCAAATATTAATTAGTTTAAGGAACTGATTTTAACCGCAATTTACAAATTCCTTATTATATAGATTACTAATGGATTATTATAATTATATACGACTAGCAATTATTGGAATGCTTGTATACAATTTTTATCTATTCCATCCATATACCTATGAATGTAATTCTATATATTTTTATTTCTTTTTATTTCTTTTCATTTTCCTTTTCTTTCTTTTTTCTTTATAATTTGGCTTTTTTCTTTTTCTTTGGTTTCCATATTCAGATATTGTCATTTTTTTTAATGTGTATATATGATGGCAATCCAATAAACTGGGCCACCTAATGTCCCAGATGAGGATCCCAATCTGGACTTGCTTTGCTGTAGCTCTTGGGAACTAAGGTCATTTTTCTCAGTGGATTTTTGAATATCAATCCACAAGGTCTGGGGACCTTATATTATGTACCTTCAAAAAATAAAAGACCCACCACTATTTCAGGCTTAATTGCTCATCTTTCCAGCATACCTGCATCTGCAAAAATAATTGAAACTTGTTTTTTTTAATAAGATTAAAAGCAGGAATTATCACTGCAACTTCAGGAGGCTAATACTGATTCTAAAATTGATAAGAACTCAATACAATGACTTCATCCATCCAGAAGTTGGAGACAAAACTAGCACT
Organism: Azemiops feae; assembly: GCA_023970755.1. Lineage (NCBI taxonomy): Eukaryota > Metazoa > Chordata > Lepidosauria > Squamata > Viperidae > Azemiops > Azemiops feae. The sequence continues at coordinate 47,297 of JALGBA010003116.1, read as the reverse complement.
AGCACTTAGACTTTTATATTGCTTCACAGTGCTTTATAGCCCTCTTTAAGCGGTCAGCATATTGTCCCCAACAATCTGGGTCCTCATTTTACTGACCTCGGAAGGATGGAAGGCTGAGTCAATCTTGAGCTAGTGAGAATCGAACTGCTGGCAGTTGGCTGGCAGTCGGCAGAATTAGCCTGCAATACTGCATTGTAGCCACTGCACCACCACAGCTCAAACTAGTTGTTTTTTACATTTGTTTTTTGTAGCTTCCTTAATACTGCTAGTCTTTTTGTATGAACTTTCTCTCCACAATCCCCACATTTGGAAGGTGTACAGTGTGAGGGAGACTGTTTATAGATTTCTTCTCTGATTTTTTTTTCTAAGTGAAAGAATCAATCATGCTGGGTTGGCACAGCAAGGCAACCTTAAATTTGCAGCACAATGATAGATAAGCCAAATCTGCCCTCAGTAATGTCTGAACATGCCAGCACAAAGAGGATTATACTGTCCATTTAAAATTTTTAATCTTGTTAACTTGCTGAGTTAAGTTTGGTAATAACAAATATTCCAGATGCCTGAGGCAAGGTTCCACAGAAAGATATTTGTATGCAATGACAAAAAAACTTTTCTTCTAATGCACAGCATCAAAAACACTTCTGTATTCAAAAACAGAATGAGTTACAAAACATTTGGTGTCATTCAGGCATCAGCTCCCTTTATTCATTCCTTCCTTTAGCCTTGTGGCCTTTTGCATTCCCTTTCTTCCAAAACATAGTGTTTCCTACTTCCAAAATAGTTGTCTGCAGTAGGAAATGTTACAGAATTCTCAGCCTGAGAAACAACAGCCTGTTATTAAGCTGAATTGGGGCATTTAGAGTATATTTTGTATTACTGTTGGTAGTAAAAGGGAGACAGATACACAGTAAGTGAATGAATAAGAAAGATGTCTTAGTGACATTTTCAGCAAGTTGTAGGGGAATATTTAAAATCATGAAAAGAAGGGGCCTCCTATGAGATTCAAAGTTTCTTATTTTCTTAGAGTAATGGTATGATTTGAAAAGGGTGATTAGGTTATCAACAGAAATACATCGTAAAGAGGGAAGAAGACAGTGAAGAACAAATGAGAGCCATACCATATATCCGTATCCTTTAGATCTTTGGTGTTGGAGTTCAGGGTATATTGGGGCATCAGACGAGTGAAAAAAGTCATATATAATGCACATTTATCACTGTGACTTCAACAATTACTTTTGATAGTGATTTCTAAAGCAATGGTTTCCAATTTATAGCTCACAGACCATGGGTGTTCCGCTAGTGTCTGCAGTTCTGCAGTTCTGCAGTTCTGCATGGCTGCTCTGCTAGGTGTGCCATGAAATGGCACTAAAACCAAGTAGAGTTTTTACAAAATGGCAAAAATCTTGCAACTTTGTCAAATCTCATATTGTTTACATTTAAAATGAACTCTACCTCATAAAATTTGGTGATTGGTCAAGGTGTGAATTTTTTGTATGCTTTAGTTTTATAAACCTGCAGATACTCTGTGGAGGAGTTGATGGAATGTTGTCAGTCTGGTTAGTCCATCTGTGGTTTTAAGTTTTACCTAATTTTTAATTACAGTATTCCAATTTAACCTTTAACATCCATAGTATTTAAGTTTCTGGTAACCCAAATTTCCTTTATTTCACTACACAAAAGTTATAATATCTAAAATACACATATTATTTACTTAAATATATTCTTATTTTATTTCATAAACATTCTCTATTTCTCATCCTAATACATCACCACTTACTAATAGAATAATCTTTATTTTCTCAAATCCATCATCTATATTTTCTGGGCTAAACAATAGTTCAAGGCTGATTCCTAATAGTTAATTTCCATTTCCCTTATAAATCTAAATTCTGAGTATTAAGCCATTTTTTATCATTTTCCAACAATATTTAAATCTTATAATCATATTTCCCTTCATCTCAAAATCTCCCTTTAGCCCATTAGTTGAGACTTTAGGATCCTCTCTAATAAATCAAAAGACCCCATTTTTTAAACCTAACTCTAGCTTTCTTTTTATGCCGACCAGGCTTCCATACCAATGCCTTTAAATCATCAGATAGATCTCCCTTCATTATTGCACATGTTGCTTGAATCAAAGGAGACCATCTAGTCATCAATTTTCCAGAGGAACTGGTCCATTTATAATCGTTGAATTGTTGTCCTGGTGGCTCAGATCTCCATATTTGTTCTAGTATCTTTATCTTCAATTCGGTCTGATCTTCTTCCTCCTCAGGTTTCTTCTGGTTTAAGTAAAAAGTCATGTCCAGTTTTACTACTACTACTACTACTACTACTACTGCTACTGCTACTGCTACTACTACTACTACTACTACTACTACTACTACTACTACTAATAATAATAATAATAATAATAATAATAATAATAATAATAATAATAATAATAATAATAATAATAATAATAATAATAATAATAAAGTTGGAAGGCACCTTGGAGGTCATCGAGTCCAACCCCCTGCTCAGGCAGGAAACCCTACACCATTTCAGACAAATGGCTGTCCAGTCTCTTCTTAAAAACTTCCAGTGTTGGAGCATTCACCGCTTCTGGAGGCAGGTTGTTCCACTGGTTATTTGTTCTAACTGTCAGGAAGTTTCTCCTCAGTTCCAGGTTGCTTCTCTCTTTGACTAGTTTCCATCCATTGCTTCTTGTCCTGCCCTCAGGCGCCTTGGAGAATAGCTTGACTCCCTCTTCTTTGTGGCAACCCCTGAGATATTGCAATACTGCTATCATGTCCCCCCTAGTTCTTCTTTCATTAAACTAAACATACCCAATTCCAGCAACCGTTCCTTATATGTTTTAGACTCCAGTCCCCTAATCATCTTTGTTGCCCTTCTCTGCACTCTTTCTAGAGTCTCAACATCTTTTTTACATCGTGGTGACCAAAATTGGATGCAGTATTCCAAGTGTGGCCTTACCAAGGCATTGTAAAGTGTATTAATACTTCATGTGATCTTGATTCTATCCCTCTGTTAATGCAGCCCAGCACTGTGTTGGCTTTTTTGGCAGCTGCAGCACACTGCTGGCTCATATTTAAGTGATTGCCACTAGGACTCCAAGGTCTCTCTCACAGTTACTACTATTGAGCTAGGTACCACCTATACTATACCTGTGCATTTGGTTTTTCTTGCCTAAATGTAGAACCTTACTTTTTTCACCATTGAATTTCATTTTTGTTAGATAGCGCCCAGTGTTCAAGTCTGTCCAGGTCCTCCTGTATCTTAAGCCTGTCTTCTGGAGTGTTGGCTATTCCTGCCAGCTTGGTGTCATCCGCAAATTTGATGATTTCCCCATCTATCCCCTCGTCCAAATCGTTGATGAAGATGTTGAAGAGCACTGGGCCCAGAACAGAGCCCTGGGGCACCCCACTACACACTTCCCTCCATGTAGATGCAGTTCCATTGGGGACCACACGCTGAGTACGGCCGGTCAGCCAGCTACGAATCCATCTGGTGGTGATGCTGTCTAACCCACATTTTTCTATCTTATCTAGTAGTAGGTTGTGATCTACTTTATCAAATGCCTTACTGAAGTCCAAGTAAATTATATCCACAGCATTCCTCTGATCCACTAATTTTGTCACAGAATGCTATAAGGTTTGTCTGGCATGATCTGTTTTTGACAAACCCATGATGGCTTTTAGTAGTGATTTTGTTTGCCTCTAGGTGTTCGCTGATTCGTTGTTTGATTATCTTTTCCAGAATCTTCCCAGTTATTGAGGTCAGGCTGATAGGTCTGTAATTTCCTGATCCATTTTTCCCTTTTTTGAAGATGGGAATACATCAGCTCTTTTCCCCTCTCTGGTAGTTCCCCAGTGCTCCAGGATCTTTGAAAAATATAGTTCAGTGGTCTCTGAGATCACATCTGCCATTTCCTTGAGAAACCTTGGGTGTAATCCATCTGGTCCTGGTGATTTGAACTCGTCTAGGCTGGACAGGTGCTCACTTACCATTTTCTTGCCTATCTTAACTTGTGTTTCTATTCTGTTTTTTATGGCACTATTTTTTATGGTTGTTGTTTGGTTATCTAGGTTTTTATGGTTGTTGTTTGGTTATCTAGGTTTTCAATATGCTGTCCTTGTTGATCTTTAACACCCTCTGTCTTGGTATTACTTTCTTCTGCTTCTGTTACTTTTGGGGTTGTAGATTCTTTGGTTGCAATCAGGGTTTGGTTGTCAGAATTTTCAGTATATTGTACTTGTTGTTCTTTAAAGTCCTCTGTCTTGGTATTAATTTCTTCCGCTTCTGTTGTTTTCTGAATTGTACGTTCTTTAGTTGGAATCTGGATTTCAGTTTGTAAGTTTAAGCTGGCGCCTTTGTCTTTCAGTCTGGATTTAATTATCTCAGTAGCTTCAAGAATTTTTTCAAGTATAAGTTTATAATTAATCAAAATTTGTTGCTGGTCCTCCTCCATTTCTGAGATTGTTATAAATGGTCATTTAGTGGAGGCTATTTTTTAAACAAGAGTCAATAAATGTTCACCTCCACAGTTCTTAAAAGCCAATTTCACCTCCCAGCTGTTCTCTCACCTTTTTATCTCTTTTAGATAATACCAAGGACAGGTCTGGGCTGTAAGCAGGTCTTTTTGTCAAGAATATTCACTTGCTGTACCAAGCTTCGCCACAAGATGTCCCCGATAGCATTTAGAATCCTTTTCAGAACCCGGGCTAGGTTTTTACCCAATTTAAGTTCTTTTTCATCTTTTTTACAAGTAGATAAAATAACAGGTCCCCATGAAAGTAGGAACTTTTTGGATCCCCAAATATCAGGAAAGTGCAAATCCAGTTACTTAGTTGTTCTTTTCAGGGCTTTATTTCCCCTAAGTAGTCAGACACTGCCATTTTAGAGGGTGGGAAAAAGACGTTCCCTTCCCTCTCTCCTCACAGGGGGAAGAAGTTTCAAGAAGCTTTTTACAGGAAAATACTTGGGATACAAAGAAGGTAAGATCTCACCCAATTCCTCCGCGGTGCTTTCGAAGTGCTTGATAGTAATTTTGGCCTCGGCTGGTAGCGGCATTAGTGATGGGCCATGTTAATGGCCGATCTTTTCCCCATCAGTTTGAAGAGCTGCCCCAGATCAAATGGGAGGGCTGCCCCCCTTCTGCAATCTGTCGGGGGTCTTCTTCACGCTCGTCACCCCTCCAGGGCGACCTTCAACCCTATTCAGGGTCCCCCGGCGGGAGAAAACCGGACGGCGGACAGAGCGATCGCCCCGCACGTCCGCCGGCACCATAATCGCAAACCAGAAGCCCATCTGTGGTTTATGTAGTGTCCATATGATTGTTTGATATAATAATCTTTTTTATCATTCAAAATTTTATTAATATAAAATATAAAAGAAAATAAGAGGCAAATAAGAGGACAAGGGGGAGGGAAAAGAGAAAAAAGAAAGAAAAATTTGATTTCCGACTCCTTTTGGTGCAGTAGAATAAGATAATGGCATCAAACACCAACTTTTTACCTTTATATAATAATACAAACTAGCTATTTCTATAACAGATGGGCTTATAATAATCTTCATAAAGAAAAAGAAATGAAAATATTCATTCATTCACTCATTCTTTTTGTACCTCTTTTTGAGCCAATATTTCAGAGTATGTTTTTTTCTGGCAATATTTATGAAATATTTCTTTTTCATCATGCCAATGACATTATAGAGAATGCAACTGTGATCTGGCTGATCTGGCTGCCACTAGAATTGTAGCTATTGATGCTATTGAAGAAAAATGAATAAACCTGTTCTCTGATCAGCACTAACGTGGTGAGTGAGGAGGGAGTAGCAATATTTAAGTTTTCTGCACTCTCCCACAATCCTGGCGAAAAATTCTCATCAATTAAACAAATCAAACCAGAGACAAGCAAAGAGGATAAGATGCCTTATAAAACTGAGAGATCCAATAGAGATGCAGGCAGCTGTGCAACATTTTAAATGTGTTACCGAGCATTTCAAAAATCAGAGTGATTCAGAACTCAGCCTTTACTGTAATTGTTCCAGAATATGATCCTTACTGAACTGGGGAACATCTGCAATTTCTTTACTTAGAACAAGCTTTCAATTGTTATTGTTAATTGGTTTGAATTTCTTTGAATTTCTATGGTTTAATTTTGCCTTCATGTTTTATTGGAAATTACTATTGATAGTTACCAGTATAATAACTTTTAATAAATATTAATAATATAAAAGAAATAGAAACCAAAACCCAAATGTAATTATATTATCTGCATTTAAATAAAATATAATTATCCATTTTAAAAGTACAACCCTGGCTTGTCACTCAAAAGTCAAATGTAGTTCTTGACTCAAAAGGTGTGCACTATTATTATATAAGTATACAGGCCTTCTCCTCTTATGCTTGTAGTCCACATTGTAACACCAGATGTCTCCCTTCTTCTCCCATCTGCTCCCTTCCTTGTGAATGTTTGAGGTGGGACTTTGTCAATCCATAGCAAATTGTTGTTGGTATCTCAGAAACAATCACTCTTCTAATCCATTGTGAGTCCATTCACAATCAATCTTCCTATATGCAACTATAAGGCAAATTGGAATTTCAACTATTTCACCTGTAGCACTAGTGAATACATTAATAAGCATTACATAGAAACCAAGTGGGTTTGGGATATATATATATATATATATAAGGACAAGATTGTATATTTATATATTATGAGATTGGTCCAATTCATTTTTAATTATTTGGTTTCTTTCTTCCATATCTTTTTCCCTTCTCCTCTACAGGTGGAGTCTAGACTGAGAAACATGTATATGTAAGCAATGGGGCTATTGTAAGCCACACTGAATTGACAATTCCATCTGCACTAGACTCATATCTTGGCAAAATTCAAATAAATGAATGCTTAACAGAATAGAAAGTCTTAGCTTCCCCAATTGTACCATTATTGCTTTTTTATTTTGTATGGATATTGGTCATTCCTTGATATACCAAACAAATAATATAACAAATACATGAGTTTAGGAGATTTACATTTATACGTTTTGTAGTTAAATACTTTACTTCTCAAACTTTAAAATATAAAAAAAAAACACTTCATGAGAAGAAAGTCAAGGATTGCTATAATTGATGAATTTGATTCCTTAGACACATACAGTATTTGGCATATAAACAGCAGCTTTCCCCAGCTTAGTATTCTACAAATATGGTGGATACAATTCTCATAATTCTAAGCCAACATGTGCAAAAGTAAATATAGAACATCATAGGGAGGGACGCAGTCATTGCAAACATAAAAGAATTAACTGGATTTTCTCTTCATGATGCTTCACAGATTCTAATTCTTACCTTCCAACCCTGAATTTTCTTATCACAGTAGTTTAAAATTAGGCTATTTCTTCTTATGCATACTGGTCCTTTTTCCTTTGCAGCTGCTGCCATTTTCTATTGCCAGAGATGTCACGGGGGGAGAAAAATAACCTAGGAGCTGCAAGGAACTCGGATAAAAGCAATAAGCTATAGCATTTGAGGTAACACCCCCTCCTTCAGTTCTAGTCAGTGGGATATGACCAGGAGGAGATACACTTAATTTATCAAGGACTAAGATGAATCTGCTATTGGAATCTCAAAGAAAATTGAATGGAATTTTTGTTGATTATAATATTGCCTTTCTTCAGAATATCCCAGAATGATTATGCTTATTATTTCAATTTAACTTAATTACCATTATCACAACCTTTGGTTTAAGACTTCGGGTTAAATGCAAATCTGTTCTTTTCCATGGAGTGTAATGGAAACATGTTTTGCATGAGCCACAACAGCACAGAAAACCTGACTGAACAGGACTGGTTCACATTTAACGTTCCCTAAGATCAATAATGGAATGGGCCTCCTGGTCATTCTATGTGCTGGATTGACATTTGGGACTGTAGCATTCCTGTGGCCATTAATGGAGCAAAGAGTTTGAATTTCCTGTGTGCTTTGCTCTTATCTAGTTATCTATTTTTGCAGATATAGTAGCCATATTGATGTGTGGAGACTAAATAGCAGAGACTGTACTATTTCTTCAGTTCCCTTGATGATAAAGCATAAAACAGTGGCTTTGTGTGGCAGGCTAGCGCAGCAAGGAATGCAGAAAAGCCATGTAGCACATACCTACCTAACAGTATAGTAGTACCATCCAGGATTGCTGTGTCAGGGAACTGCTTCACTTGACATAATGTCAAGATCAGGCTTATTACTACAGCTAATACGGTATGAAGTCAGAAAGGGTGGATACCTGTGGCTTTCAGATAAAATACATTCTGAATCCCAAATCTACTCTGCCCGCCATCCTTGTATGTTTCTCCTGTTTAATCCTGAAATGGGTGTGTAGAGTGCTGCTATTCAGGTTAATGCTACTTTTGCTGATGATCGCAAATGTGGTAAAATTGATATTATTTGATGTACTATAAATGCCAATCAGCAAAATCAGAAGATTCAGCATTCTGCAAGCCCTGCTTGATTAGGTATTTTAAAATTCCCAATGGCAAAAAAAATAGAATGAGATAAAAAACAAATATGATAGGACAAGGATGGTCAATAGACAGAGACTGAGGAACTATGCTGGAAATTGATTAACATATTTTTTTTTCAAATCTGTCTTTCATTTCAGTTGACTAATGGATTCACATGACCTTTTTGATTTGCTCATAGTAACACAAGCAGACATGATTTTTCAGTAGATCATATGAATCTCTCTGATAAGTTCTAACTCTAGATTGCAAAAATTACCTTTCAAATTTGTAAAATGTGATAAAATAGAAATTGGGGATAATGTAGATTGTCATCGAAATTCAGAGAAAGCATCAAGGCTTGCTGAATGTGACACATAAAGAACACTAATATAATCTTTGAACTTTTAGCAGAAACCATTTTGACTAAAGTACCTCTATTTTTTCATGTAATCACAACTACTCTAAATTTAATTCTATATTTATGCAAAACATTCCATAATTCAAGTCTATTAATGTTATAATAACTTTCTCTCAATCAACAAACATACAACCTTGGCAATCTTTATTGAAGACTCAAAATCTGGTCTGCATATTTCCAGCACAGGATAAAGTCATATTGCACTTCTCAAATTTTGTCCATACATTTCTTGTATCGTTTTGATCAGAATTCTGCCAAAGAGCCTCCCAGAAACATTTAGCAAATTAATCCCTTGTACTTTTTCTCTTCATTCTTTGTATATTTTCCTTTGTACAAGGGAACAATAGCAATATTTTTCTAATTGTCAGGCACAGATGCAAATTTAACACACATGTTAAACAAGTCACACAGCCATAAGTAAACCACATCTATATTTCACCAGTTCCCTTGTTCTACTACATATAGTAGCCCTATTTTGCAGCCCACCTTTTTAAAACATTCTCACTGCATTAATGACATTCTTTTTTCTTTAACACTATCATTTATAGGATTCATTTCAATTCTACTGCTTGAATGCTACTAACATTTTTGTACAAATATTTCAACCAGATTTCCCTCACTTTATTTACATCCCAAATTATTTCACCACTTTTACTTTTAATTGCATTCATTTTGCTGGAAGCTCTTCATTTAGCTCTCTTCCAAAATAAATGTTTATTTCAATCAAAACCTCATTGTATTTTCTGTTTCTATTTATTCTGAACCAATCTTGCTCTTGTTGCCTACATTCTTTGCAACTATTCTTATTTCCTTATAACATTATACAATATCTTTCTCTTCTTTCTTTCTTTCTTTCTTTCTTTCTTTCTTTCTTTCTTTCTTTCTTTCTTTCTTTCTTTCTTTCTTTCTTTCTTTCTTTCTTTCTTTCTTTCTTTCTCTTTCTTTCTTTCTTTCTTTCTTTCTTTCTTTCTTTCTTTCTTTCTTTCTTTCTTTCTTTCTTTCTTTCAGCAGCATTCTCCTATATGCATGTTTTCTCATCACAGCCTCTTTCATCATTCTTCCAAGAATCCTTTTCATACTACCCATTAGTATAGCTTCACACACTTCTTTGACGCTTGGTAACCTAATTCTTTTCACTCTATTCCAAGAATCTACTCATCCTCTTTTCCTTCATTCTGTTGGGAGATTAACTTATTGTCCAATATTTTTCTGTATTAGATTCATATTTCCACTTTCTATTTTGATTTGTGCATCTAACTTTTTTGTTTTTCTTCCATATCTATATGTTCTTCCAGTCAGGAAAAAGATATTTCCCACATTTAGGGGAATACTTTTTGCTATTATTATGGCTCTCATTATTGCTATTCATTCACCATTTCTTCATAACAATCAAATCAGTCATGCTATTAGGCAATACAGTATCAACAGTAGAGACCTTCAAGTTTCTAGGTTCTATTATCTCCAAGGACTTGAAATGGACACCTAATATTAGAACCATCATTAAAAAGGCACAACAAAAACTGTTCTTCCTGCATCAACTCAGAAAGCTCAGATTGCCCAAGGATCTGCTGATACAGTTCTACAGAGGAATTATCGAATCTGTCATTTGTACCTCAATAACTGTCTGGTTTGGCACTGCAACAAAACAGGGCAGGTACAGACTTCAACGGATAGGTAAGACTGCAGCAAAAACAATTGCGACCAGCCTGCCTTCCATTGAGTATCTGTATACTGCGTGAACCAGAAAGAGGGCTGAGAAAATTTCTACAGAGCTCTCACATTCTGGACTATTTCATCTTCTCCCCTCAGGACACTGCTATAGAGCATTGCATACCAAAACTGATAGATACAAAGATAATTTTTCCCCCATGTCATCACTCTGATGAATACTTAATTCCCACAGCACTGTCTCATTTCTCATGTTTTCTCATCCTCTCATCTTTCCTACTACCTTCTCCTATTGGTTTCTTATGATTTATCAATTGTTGTTTATTATGAGCTATGACCTATTACTTGCTGTTTATATGTACACAATGAGCTTATGCACTGGAGAAAAATTCTTTGTGTGTCCAATCACACTTGGCCAATAAAGAATTCTATGATTCTATTAGATTTATAGTCAATACTTTGCCACGTGTGCATAAACCACCTATTCAAAACAAGCAAATCTTTTTTTCCAAGCAGATTCTCACCAGTCACCATTTCCATTCTTCCTTGGGGTTTCAAAAAGTCCAAATACTTTTTCAGTCATCTTCTTGCTACCCATACATATATACCAAGAAACAGATTTTTTTCTTGGATTCTATTCATTTAAAATGCTGCACATTTTTCTTCTAAACTAGTATCTAGTTCTTCCATCATTACTAGTCATTGGAACCTGACTTATAATTATCACATTATTCTCTATATCATTTGAACCCACGTAAACCTAGATGACACCATTTTATGTGTTCTGACCTATATTTCAGCTCTTTCTTTCATAATTAATCCTATACTTTCACTTCCCTCCAGGTTTTCATCAACTCCACTGCACAAGTTCAGGCTACTTTAATTGTGATCTATTGCATTGCATTCTTCCTTTTTTGTTAGTTTCACAAATACCAAAGAGATCCTTTTTCTTTCCTTTCCTTTTATTTGGCAATTCAAACTCTTAAACATTTACTCCTCTTACATTTAAAGTTGCAATCTCCCAGATGCCATGCTAATGTTACCAGACTGCAGATGAATATGAAAAATAAACTGTGCATGGAATTTGCTAAGTTCACTGGTTTGTTTTTTTTAAAGTACCCTGTCTCCCCAAACTGATCTATCAAAGATTAACGATGCATTTATTTTCAATCAAAGAGCTCTCTAAGAATGTGCATTTATTTCTAATGGGTGACACAATTAATCTAATTAATACAATTTAATCTTTATAATTTGGGTAGGATGATAAATGGTAACCCTCTTCTCTGCCCAGCAACTTCATATTGCAACTTAATTAACAGTACCGTTTGTGCTGTTCTGCCCAGGAGTATGCCAGTTGTCTCTCCGCCGATGGCTGGATCTTGTCCACCTCTTCCTCCTCGGAGTCTTCTCCAGAGGCCTCACGCGCGGCCTCCTGGTTGATCGGGACAGTCACTGAATGACTCTTCGTAGACCGCAAGGCCTTCACCGTGCCTCCGGCTGCTTCTTCTGCTGCGATTTCTCGAAGGGCGTCTTGAAAGGTGATGTCCGTCCTCGCAAACAGTTTCTGCTGTACTTCGCGGCTTCGCAACCCGCACACCAGTCTATCTCAGAGCCTTTCCTCCAAGTCTTGAAATGCACATCGGCGTGTGGCTTGCCTCAAGGCCGCGATGAATTCCGCAGCTGATTCGCTGGGCCGCTGGTCCCTTTGCTCGAATTGATGCCTCCACGCTATGATCGAGAGCTTGGGCTCGAAGTGTTCTCGCAGCATCTTTTTCAAATCGGCATATGCGATTGATTCCAACGGTGCCGGTGCGACAAGATTCTCAGCTATTTCAAATGTCTCTTGCCCACAGACACAAAGTAAGGTAGCCACTTTCAGGCCGTCTTCCTGGATTTTATTTACTCTAAAGTAATTTTCAACGTGAGCTGCATACGAGCTCCAGCGTTCAGAATGCGCGATGTCGAATTCGCCCAGACAGCCCAGCTTGGACATCTTCTTACTTGATGGCCTCGTCCACGCCTCTCGCCGTAAGGAATTGAGAAGGGGTCCGACGAAGCCAAGCCCGCCTCCAGCGTATGTATGCTGGCCGGCGGCTGCTCCTCCTGGACGCTGCGCTTCTCTTCTCTGCCTGGCCTAGGTGAGTAGGCCTACTTCTGTTTCCTCGGGATCCCCAACGGCGGCATCCCACCTTCATCGCCAATGTTCTGTTCGCAACACAGACATGGAGACGAGGCAGTTTGATGCAAAAGATGTTCTTTATTGTGCATGTGCACTGAACAGAAGCAAAGGAGAAAATGGCAACATGCCCTTTTATACTTCCCCTGCAAGGGGAGGCTCAACCAATGAATGCAGGCCATTCTCCCGCCTCGCGCATGCGCACGAGGCTGGAGACAGCCTGTCTGGGTCCCGGGCAACTTATGGGCTGCCCGGGTCTATACAACCGGTCCCGGGCAAACACGTGGTCTGCCTGGGTCTCTGCAGTAACCCTGCAGGTTGCCTGTGCCTTGCTGATTGACTCAGCAAGGCCCAGGACACAACAATCATCAATTGTAACAAATAGCTATCTGGGCCAGCCTGTGGTCTTGAGTCTAGTAAATGACATCAGACAACTGAGCATCAAACATCTGACATCAGATAACTAAAGATAAAAAAATATATATCCAATCCAATAGGATTGAAGACCGACAGAATATTGGGCATAAAAACACCTTAGCCTTTGCAAAACTTCTGTGATAAAGATTTAGAACATAGTGCATTAGTCAATATTTTGAAATTATTGTGACATGTTATAAACACCGTTCATTCAATGGCGTACTGACTGCAATGGCTAGAGCCAATTCAGTCTCATTTGCAATTCAATGATTCTTAATTTTAGACAGTCACACTGATTTAGCTCTTCTGAATTACTCCATCATCCAAGCATAAACCTAATTTAATTTATTTGTATACAATTTGTATTGAGTGAGGGTGGAAGAATTTCTCATAACTCAAAAGTTACACACATCATAAACAATAATATAAAACACTAAAATATTATCAGATTTAGAAGAAGGGACCCTTATAATTTCATACATAAAGTTTACCAAAGAATCAAATTTACCAATTAGCTAGATCACAGCTAAGAAACAAGGAAGGACAGGGATTCATGAAATGTTTTTAGACTTTTTATGGAGAATCAGTGGATAGAGAGGAAAAGGGTTTTCTTATATCTGAAGCATCCATGTGAACATACTGATAATTGTTTCAGATGACAAAATACAAATTGTATCTTCACAGATTTTATGATAAAAGATATGGAAGTGGCCATTTAAGGTTATTAAGGCAAAATATGGAATGTTAGAGGGGAACAATATGTGTATGTATGTATAAATTAAGATCCTCAATCAGAAATAAAGTCATTGTTACTATAATCATCAATTATAATAAAATTGTGCGTGTGCCTTATTGTGATATGGTTACTAATGGTTGAAATAAATGGAACTTCATAACTTTGACAAACTTGGATGTGTACAATAATGATCAACCAACACAATAAGGAATTGGGATATTAATTTCTCTGAAAAATAGTTGGAAGAACTGGGTATTGATTAGTTTGGAGATGAAAAAAAATTAAAGGTACATATGAGAATGACTTTCAAAGAATTGAAGGGTTAGCATATAGAAGATAGAGGTCTATTCTCCAGATGGGTGGATTAGAATCAATAGGTAAAAACTGCAGGAAAGAAATTCCTAGCTAACATTAACAGAAATTTAACATTACAAACACTTTGACATATTGTTTTGAGTTTTAAATGGATTCACCTTTACTGAAAGTATATAAGCCAAAGTGGGCAAGTTTTGATCACATTTAACCCTATTAAGAGGACAGAGAAGCTGTGGTTCCATTTGACATTATTGATTCAAAGAGAGCCAGAAATTAGACTAAATTACTTCCAAGCTCCTTTCCAACTCTTTCATTAAGTTCTATGACAGCTAAATAAGATTAATTAACATTAATTAACATTATTGATGGTTAGTCCTGTATTTCCAATCTTTGTTGGCCTCAGTAAAGATCTGTCTCCAAAATCTTTTTTAAAATTACATTTTCCTGACTTCCGGTTCCGGTCGCAGCGCCCGCGGACGTGCAGAGAACTCGTTCTCTTGGCCGTCCGGTTTCCCCCCGCCGGTAGACCCTGGATAGGGTCGAAAGTCGCCCTGTAGGGACGACCACCGTAGAGGAGGGCACTCGTTGATCGCGGAGGGAGCGGCGGCTCCCTCTGCGGTCCGAGAAAACCACCTTTGGGCCGACGGGGAAAAGATCGGCCAGTAACATGGCCGATCACTCAGCTGCTCCAGCCGAAAGTCACAGCAACATCTAAGCGAAAAGAACCACCGTGGAAGATCCGGGTGAGACCTTTCCTTCCCTCTTGTTAATTTACCTTCTTCCCTGCTAACTGCTTTAAGAACTATTTCCCTATTTTGAGAAAGCAGCGTTTGATTGCTGGGGAAAACGGGCTTTGGAAAAACAATTATTGTTTTTTTTTACTATTTTATTTTGTCTACATAAGCAGTTGGAACTCGAGCATCCGGATTATTGTGACTTTCTCTTTTGGCTTGTTTATCTTCAGTTTAGGTGAAAATCCTTAGGGAGGGGGTGGAATGTTTTTTGTTCCCCCCCCCCTCCTGAACAGTACTGCCTAAAAAACTTTTTACTCTCTGGGCGGACTTATGTAGATTATTTTGGATACAATGCATCCTGGGACTTGGCATGAAGCCCAGAAACGGACTGATACAATGTAACTTGCTCTTTGAACTCCCATTTCCTGATTTTGGCCTGATGCCCAGACTGGATTACAATATAACAACTGACTGCCAGTTTTTATCTCTGTGCTGGTCTTGACTATTGGGTTGTTGTTTTTTTTCCTCTATCTTTCTTTGGAAATATATTTCTGTCTGCATTTTATATTTTATAACGCTGCAATCTATTTTTTAAGCTGAACTTCTCTAAAAAAAAAAAAAGAAGAAGAAGATGGAATCCTACTCACAGATTAATTATGGACTTATATTAGAAAAAATCTTAGAAGCAAGACTGGAACTTAAAGAACATATTAGATCGTTTAGATTCAAGGAGGACTCAGAATTAAAAATTGAAGCTCAACCTTTGATTGACTATGATAGACAATCAGATCTACAACTTAATGAGATGGATGGAATACATTTACAATCTATTGAATCTACTGAATTTATTGAAGAGGAAGAGGACACATCCTACATGATGGATTTCTTTGATGATCAAAGGCAGAACTCAACTAAAACATTTACAACTTTAAAAGCAACAGGATTGGACTTCCAAATACGAGGCACAAAAAACGTTGACAACATGACAGTACAGACAATACTGGATAAAAGAGAAAAAGAATATGATTGGACTCAATGGTGGGAAAAGGCCTTTAGCCAGTTACTAAGATGGGAGGACTTAGAAGCCCTGTTGTGGAAACCTACCTGGCACAAAAAGAAAGCTAGAATTAGATTTAAAAATAAGAGTTAAAATTTTATTTGATGGGTAAAAAGGGCTTCTGGACATTGATTGAACTAATATTTTTGAGATCTTTAAGGTCACTTTGGTATGAGTCAACACTAGATTTAAATTATGGATTTGAGTATGATTTGGAATGGCAATAAGAATAATTGGAAAATTTATAATTAAAGGAGTTAGATTGAGATTGAGACTGGTGAAATATTATTGATATTTTTATTTATAAGAATTGAATGGTAATTAGTGAGATATTAAATGGATTAAACTGAAACAATTGAGGAATCTTTTAGGGACGTGGATTGATCTATGAAAATATTGGATAGAATATATGAAATAGAATATAGTTGAGAAATATTAAGATATAATAGTTATATTACTTGTTTATGATAGAAATAATTATTGTCCTATTATTATTATTATGATGTTATTATATTACTATGTCTAATGAAATAGTTTTAAAATATATAAATTCATGTTTATTTACATAATATGTATGTGAAATATAATAAGAGATATAATTTGATTGAGAAATATAAATTGAAATTGGAATAATAGATAGAGGTGAGAAACAATTTATATTTTAGGAATGCTCGAATTGTATACCATAAGAGGGAACTTTTAAAGTAGTAGTTTAAACTGTATATGTATGACTGTATTTTTTGTTGTGTTCTCTGGAGTGCCCTATCTCCACGATGTGTTACAAGCACTTGGCTGTAAAACAAACAAAAACTAATAAAACTTGTTAGGATAAAATTACATTTTCCTTTTTTCCTATTGATTTTTGAACTATTATTATTTATTCAGCATAACATTTATTCTTTGTTTTAAATCTGAATTTATAAAGATAAGAATTGTATGCAATGTGCAGACAACTTTGATTGGAGTGGCTAATAAGCTTTGTAAATTAATTAATTAACAGAATAACAGAGTTGGAAGGGACCTTGGAGGTCTTCTAGTTCAATCCCCTGCTCAGGCAGGAAAAATATCTGTATCATTTCAGACAAGTAGTTATCCAATCTCTTCTTTAAAACATCCAGTGCTCTGAAAGGAAAATGTAATTTTAAAAAAGAAAATACCACAATTAATGGTTCAAAAATTAAAATTACAGTTTGATACAGTAGCTGCACACTTATTATTTTTAAGTTTTCATGAAGGATATTATATAGGGTGATCATTGTTTCTACTACTGTGAGAGAACTTTTGCTTATATATGAATTTTCTATTGAAATAGAAGGGAGGAGGAGAAAGAGGAGGAAGGGGAGAGGAGGAGGAGGAGGAGGAGAAGGAGAAGGAGAAGGAGAAGGAGAAGGAGAAGGAGAAGGAGAAGGAGAAGGAGAAGGAGAAGGAGAAGGAGAAGGAGAAGGAGAAGGAGAAGGAGGGGAGGAATATCCAATAGAAACCAGAAAATAATTATTGGATATAGGTTTTAAATATTAAAACCATATCAACTTTTATCATTTTTCTTAATTTCCTTGTTTTGAAAATCCAACCTATAGACTCCTTAGAAGTTCTCTTAACAACAAAAATAATATTAAACCTTAAATATAATTAGAACTCCACCACTTCTCTTAGAATTCTATTACTTCAATAAACTTGTTGGATAATATGACATTCAGGATAGGCACCAAACTGCAAGTTATACAAGTTCTTGTTCAAGATCACTTAGCATAAGTTACAAACAGGTTGTTGAGAGAAAAATCATCAGGGTCCAGTCCAAGCCAGGAATAAACAAAATGGAGACTGTTTAGGAAAGAAGGTTCAGTTTATTTAGTTGCCAGAAACTTAGGTGACACAGCATGTGTTTCTGGGTGGCTAACAAAATGGAGCTGGGAGTGGTGGGTTTTTATACCTTCTTTGGGCTTTGTGTTTGGAGTTTTTCCTGTTTAAGATTGTTCTTGTTCCTGTGCAATGAACTTTGACCTGAGATTCAATGTGCCCTTTTGGTATTCTAATGATGGTGGGTTAATTCTATTAAGGTCTATTAAGGTCCTAAAGGTCATGCCTGCTTCTCTGGAGCTGTGGCTAATGACTATGTTCTATGTTGGATTTTTGGGTGAGGGGTTGCTGGTTCTAATCCTATCACTCTGCTGTTGCTATCAAATCTTGCTACAAGGGATTTTGAAAGATTCTGTCTTGAATGGGCTTCTACAGATAGTATTTGTTAAATACTGGGATCGGTGAGGCATTGATCAGACCGAAGGTTAAAGCAACAGTTCCTTATTGAATCAACACAGAAGCGGCTCTAACAGCCGCTTGGCTTCTATTTATACCGGACTGCCACTAGGCGGCAGCCAATGAATTTAAAGCACTATTTGCCGCTCAAAGTACCGGCTTGCAACCAATATACAAACAGTTAGGGACTTGATTTAAACATACTCTGTTAACAGCTTATAACTCCATTAGCATTCGGGTCAATACACAACACCCCTTCCCCCTAGGTAAATCACACATTACAATAATGAATATAGTCTTGTAAGTAGGCAGGCGGTTTCCATGCCCGCTCCAATCTCCGTATCGCTGTTGGAGGCTCCCAGTCTACAAACCCCTTTGACGAGCTGGGTAGACCGGTGCCTTGCTGGATGCACTGGCTGGGTAGACCGGTGCTGTCCGGTGCAGCCCTGCCAGATTGATCGGTGCCCGCTTCTTCGAACGACGCACTTTCTGACAGGCTGGGGAACACGTCTGCAAGCATGTTCCATTCTGTGGACATAGTCTCAGCAGTCTGTGGTGACTCAGACATGGCTAAGTCACCCTGCATTTCCCTGGGAGTCTCACAAGACTTAGGAGACTCAGGCAGCTCCAGGCTCTCCTCTCTGTCAGCAGCCAGGGTTTGATTAGCCTGCCATCGATGCAATTGGTCGATGTGGCGCCGAACCACATGACCGTCTTCCAGGGCCACTTTGTATGACAGTGGCCCTGACACCTTACAAACCACAGCTACCACCCACGGTGCCCCTTGTCCGTAGTTCCTCGCCCAAACTTTATCACTGATTTGCAGATTCCGTGGGGGCTTGGGTTGCGCTGTTTCCACGGCAGCCCGGTCGGGATGGAGATGGTCCAGCTTTGTGATCAGCCACCATCCCCATCTCAGTTCTGCTGGGCTGCAGCCCGTTGAGGTGCATGGCATTGTGTGTTGGCAGAGCAAAAGGTCTACCAACCGATGATGCCAATCACCAGTCGTTAGTCTCTTTAACGACTCCTTGGTCGTCCTGACCATATGTTCTGCTTGAACATTTGAAACAGGATGAAAGGGGGCTGAGGTAGCATGTCTGATCATGTTAGTCTGTAAGAAGCACTGGAACTCAGCAGCAGTGAACTGTGCCCCGTGGTCGGACACAATCACATCAGGCAAGCCGTGTGTGGCAAAGATTCTATGCAGTTCCTGGATGGTCCTTGCAATAGTCATAGTTGGGACAGCTCCTACCTCTAGCCACTTAGAGTAACTGTCCACCACATTGAGGAACACTGTCCTTGGAAGGGTCCTGCATAGTCTATATGAATTTGAGACCAGGGAGTTTGCGTGGTCTCCCAGCGATGTACTGGAGCTTGAGGCATTTCAGGTCTGGTCTGCTGGCAAACCTGGCATCCTTTTACTTGAGCCTCTATATCCTTATCCAACCCTGGCCACCACAGGTAGCTTCTCGCAAGTGCCTTCATCCTGACTATTCCAGGATGTCCCTCATGCAGAGATTCTAAGACCCTTGCTCTTAATGTGTGTGGGACTATAACCCGACTTCCCCATAAGATGCATCCCTTGTAAGCTGATAGCTCATCTTGTCTTCTGATGAAACTGTGAAATTCTGGCCCAGGACTGGCTTCAGGCTACCCCCTGAACACCCAGCTCAAAACACGACTGAGTGTTTTGTCAGTGGCTGTTTCAGCAGCCACATCCCCTGCATGAAGGGGAGACTCTGGCAGATCCTAGATTGCCAGGATATGTGCAGCAGGTGCAGGGTCGGGCTCTGATTGAGGCAGGGGCAGCCTGCTGAGCGCATCAGAGTGACCCATCTCCTTGCCTGGCTTATGTACAATTCTGTAATTGTAGGCTGCCATGAAGATTGACCACCTCAGCATCCTTGGGGAAAGGATCTGAGGGGTTTGTTTGTCTGCAGTAAACAGACCTAGAAGAGGTTTATGGTTGGTAAAAACAGTAAATGGGCGACCATAAAGGAAATCGTGGAATTTCTTTATTCCAGCTACTATTGCTAATGCCTCCTTATCAATTTGTGCATAGTTTCTTTCCGCAGGGGAAAGTGTCCTTGAATAATACGCTATGGGTGCTTGCTGCCCATTAGCCATTAAATGACTCAAAACTGCTCCTATCCCATACGATGAAGCATCACATGCAATACTGATAGGCAGTTTTTCGTTGAAGTGTGTTAACACTGAGTCTGATGACAGCAGTGATTTGACTGATTTGAAACTTTTTTTGTGGATGCTAGTCCACAACCATGGTGCCCTTTTATCCAGGAGCCTATGCAGGGGCTCTGCTAATGCTGCCTTATGAGGAAGGAATGCATGGTAGAAGTTAAGTAACCCTAAAAATGCCTGCAGCTCCCCCTTTGACTTAGGTCTGGGAGCCTGCAGTATGGCCTTTGAGTCAGCGGGGTGGATTCCGGCAGCATCTATCTGGAATCCCAGGAACTCAGTAGAGTTCACACCTATTTGGCATTCATCTCTTTTAAGCTTTAACCCCACTTCACGGAAGCGTTGAAGAACTGCTCTGAGACGTTCTGCTAACATTTCAGCTGACTTCCCAGCGATTAGAACATCATCAAAGTAAGGACAAACTCCTGGAATATTTTTGAGTGTGCGTTCCATTACACTCTGAAACAGCCCTGGGGCGACACTCACCCCAAACTGCAGGCGACGAACCCTGAATGCCCCTCTATGCATAACTATTGTTTGTGCCTCTGCAGTGGCATCATCCACAGGCAGTTGCTGGTATGCCTGTGCCAGGTCCAGCTTAGCGAATAAGCAACCTCCCTGTAGTGATGCCAGGATGTGGCTAACTATCGGGACTGGGTACGCATGCTGTTGAAGTGCCTCATTAATAGTGCACTTATAATCAGCGCAGATGCGCACATCTCCATTTGGTTTAACTGGTGTGACTATGGGGGTTTCCCACATACCGCTATCAACAGGTTGCAGTACTCCCTGCTGCACTAGCTTATCTAACTCTGCATCGATTTTGGGTTTTAAGGCAAAAGGCACTCTGCGAGGCTTGATCCTGATTGGCATTACGGTTGGATCAAGGTGGAGAGCAATTGGTGCTCCCTTGTATTTGCCTAAGCTAGGGCTGAATACATCAGCAAATTCCTGGCACACAGCTGTCAAGTCAGCTGTTTGAGTGCTGTTGATGCCAGTCACATGGATGCCCAGGGCTTCAAACCAGTCTAGCCCAATCAGACTGGTGCGCTGGCCTTTGACTACCACAACGTTGAGGGGACCCTCAAACTCTTTGAAGCTGACTTTCATTGTAGCTTCACCTTTAACCGCTACGTGGGAATTTTGGAAGTCTGTCAGCACTAAATTTGACGGTTTGAGTCTGACTCGTTTCCTGCCATGTCTGCAGACGTAATTAAAAGTTTTGTAGGAGATTATTGACAGGGCTGACCTGGTGTCCAGTTCCATCGAACATGGAACTCCTTGTAGTCTGATCTTTAATCTTAGCTTTTCTTTTAGAGGGCGATGGGCTCCTGTTCTAAAAATGTTCCTCCTCCCAGAGCAGTATCCGACCCTGTCTTGCCCAAGGGCCCATTTACCTCTCCTGGGAGTGTCTTCGGGTTGAACTTCCCTCTGGCGACCTTTACAGACGATGACGATGTGCCCCTGTTTGCCACAGGCTCAACACACAGTCGTACGGAACCTGCACTCCGATCACTGGTGCCATTCTCCGCAGCCAGCACAGCTAGGGAAGAAGGCTGCCTTGTCAAATGGTCGCTGCCTTCTTTCTGGAAGCTTCTGCACCCGGTCGATCTCAACAACCTCGTCCGGGTCGTCTATTCTATCGGTGTCTTTGTAGTGAACAGCTGTCTGACTGGGGGGAGTCTTTGGAGGTCGTAAAACCTTCACCGCCCCACCTGTGGCTTCTTCTGCCGTAACTTCTTTTAATGCATCCTGGAACGTCAAGGCTTCCTTTGCAAACAGCCTCTGCTGTAAGTCTCTGTTTCTCAGGCCACATACAAGTTGGTCCCTGAGCCAATCCTCTAAATCTGGAAATTCAGAGTCTGAACGCCTGTCTTAGGGCAGCCACGAATTCAGCCGCTGACTCCCCAGGCTGTTGTTCTCTTTGCTTGAATGCGTGTCGCCAAGCAATGATAGACAGCCTGGGTTCAAAATGTTCTTTTAGTCTTCTCTTCAGATCAGTGAAGGAGACTGATTCTAAGCTGGCTGGGGCAATCAGATTCTCAGCTATGTCGAAAGTCACCTGACCGCATATGCATAGTAAGGTGGCAACCTTCAGTCCATCTTCTCTCACCTGGTTTGCTCTTAGGTAATTCTCCACCCTGGAAATGTAAGAGCTTCATTGTTCTGGGTGAGACACGTCAAACTCGTTCAGCTTTCCAACCTTGGCCATAGCTGACACTCGCTGTTTTTTTTCAATGCCTTATGCTGCTAAGGGCTTCTGTGTGAAACCTGGGGACGGATCCCTCAGGATTATGATGCCTCCAGCATGGCTTGCTGGCAGGCAGGGGGGGAACGCGGGCCCTACCAGGGCGCTGATGGCTGGTCTCATCCCTTAGTAACTTCTGGCTCAAGTTCTAGTGCTTCAGCTCTTTCTTCCTTAGCAGCATATCCCACCTTCGTCGCCACTGTTAAATACTGGGATCGGTGAGGCATTGATCAGACCGAAGGTTAAAGCAACAGCTCTTTATTGAATCAACACAGAAACGGCTCTAATAGCCGCTTGGCTTCTATTTATACCGGACTGCCACTAGGCGGCAGCCAATGAATTTAAAGTACTAGTTGCCGCTCAAAGTACTGGCTTGTAACCAATATACAAACAGTTAGGGACTTGATTTAAACATACTCTGTTAACAGCTTATAACTGCCATTAGCATTTGGGTCAATACACAACAATATTTGCTCATGAATGGGGCCTCAGTTTTTCTGAATGGGATTATCAAATCTGCATTTCTACAGAGCTGGCCTGCTTAGTTTCTGCTTGGGGCTATTAAGAAAAACTGGGCCTGCTTTTCTGCCTTTAAGATCCTTTGGGGAAATATAATATTCTGCCCTTTTAATATCCCCCAAAATATGTCCTTCTCTGGAGGGGGGATGATTTCCCACAAAGTTAAAGTGAAGACGGATCCAAAGAAAATCTTTTTCAGTCTTCAATTTCATAAATTTTATTGAGGCTCCTGAAAATATTGCAGAAACATAGTTATACCTACAGGGTTCCGCTGAAAATAATGGAATTGTTCTTGTCCAGATAATTTGTGTGGCTTGCTTTTGTTGTATGTTTCAGTTTATCTCTTTTTAAGTCACAACCTGACTGAAAAGGAATCCAATATGACCATACAATCTATTTATCCTGCCCCAACTTGCATCTTTGCAAGAGGAAATAACGTGAAATTTTGTTATCATGCACAGCCATTCAGCTATTGGAAAAGATCTTTACTGAGACCAACAAAGATTGCAAATACAAGACTAACCATGAGTAATATTCTGAGTTCTGTTTCAGAAGTAATTCCTATGAATTTCAGCTGAACTTCCTTCCTCCTGAACAGAAATAATCGTTGTATGAATAAGTAGAGAATTGTTTCTTCTATCATTGGAATTGTCATTATCCTCCATTCTTAAACCAGCAAAATCATTTTGAAAAAGTTCTTTCTTATTTGGACAGGATGATTTCCCTCCCCCATTTTCCTACCATGCTAAATGTTAGTCAGCTTTTAAACAAGGGTGTGTGTGTAAGGAACACTTGCAAGATCAACAAATACTCACATCAGAGACTTAACTGAATCTAGCAATTGTTTACAGTTATGTAGCTGCAGCATACTTCATTTTGAGAGTTGAATCTTCCAGCATGTCCATTTAATTCTTTCAGCATGCAATTTGCAATTCCCATGAGTCACTCCAAACAAATGAAGTCTTCAGCCACAGCAATACAGTACCTTTCTATTAGGCTGCCAAGCCTAACAGCTGGCCAGGATAGGCTACTCTCTCCCCCATGTCACCTAATGATCATTCCTGGGAGGTGAGATGAATCATTAACGGCCTTTGATCATACCTCAGCCCTGCATACAATCTTGTGGAGTATGGTGAGATGAGGGAGGCCTATGAAAAATACTCCAACTCCTTGTGGAAGTCTTACCCATTCAGCTATAATTATGTCTATAGCCGTTGCCAAGGGCAACAGGGACAGGTATTGCAGCCTGGAAAGCTTTTAAGTGTGTGATAATGGAGGAATGTTGCTGGAAGTTCAATCTGTGTTAGTTGTTTTGATGTCAGCCAAATGTATCATCCTGGTTTAATTGGTGGATTGTATACTTGAATAGCAGAACAAAGATGCACTGGAAATATAATTGGAAATGGGAATGGGTGGGAAATGTAAGCTTTTTTCCTTGGTGAAAAGTGTCAATAGCTTCTCCCTCATTTGCAAGAAAGTATTTCCTCTCTTTTGGTTTATTAAATTAAAAATCTCACATCTAAATTTGATCTTTCTGCTTTGTTGCTTTCCAGAAGAGAAACACAGCTTGAGGCCCACTAAAAACCCAATTTAAAATCTGTATCCATTCCTAATAGTGGAATTTTGATACATATGGTATATGTATGATGATGAAAAATCATCAAAATTTCAGGCAAATATTGGCACCTTCTTTTGCAAAACAGAAACCACTTAAATAACAAGCAATTAAAAAAAGTTCTAAAACTTTTATATCATAAATTTCATCAGTCATTATCAAAGAACATTAAGATATAGCATAATATAAACAAAAGTATCACTTTTTCCAAGCAGAACATATATTTGCAAGCAATCATTGCTAAAACTGTAAAACAATGAGTGTATACTACCTGAGCTCAAACAGTATTTATAAGCATAGAAGCAACCTTTCCTTAAGTGCAATAGCAACAGCACTTTAGATTTATATACTGCTCCAGAGTGCTTTACAGCATCCTCTGGGTGGTTTACCATATCAGTATATTGCCCCCAACAATCTGGGTCCTCATTTTACCAACCTCGGAAGGATAGAAGTCAGTCTTGAGCTGATCACGATCAAACTCCTGGCTGTGGGCAGAGTTAGCCTGTAATACTGCATTCTAACCACTGCATCACCAGGGCTGTTTGCTGCTCATCTGTCCAAGTAAATTGACTCCTTTATTCAACACCTGTGTTAGGGGTTTAATCTTACATGAAAAGATTGGAATAAACTTTATGTAAAAGTTTACAAAGCCTAAGAAACTCTGAATGTCTTTTATTGGGGGGGGCGGGTGGAGGGGACATTAAAGCACTGTTTACATTTCCCCGGTAATCTATTTGGACCTTGTCTGTGGAACTGCAGTAACTCAAAAAAATCTAACTGCTTCAAGTCAAATGCACTCTTTTCTAATTTAGCAAAAACATGATTTTTCTCTGAGTCTACGTAAGACCTCCCACACTTTGTGTTCGTGCAATTTTTTTTTATCTTCACAGTAAACTAGCATGTCACTAGGTAAAGTACCACAAATTTGTCAATTACATCAGAAAAAATATGGTTCATACATTTAGGAAACACTGCTACAATTAACCAGTCCAAATAACATTGCAATGTATTCAAATTTGTCATACCTGATGTCAAAGGCAGTTAAAAATTCACAGCCTTCTTTGACCCTAAGGAGACTGTACATATTGCAAGGATCCAACATAGTAAAAATGTGTGCACCCTAAAATTTATCGAAGTCTGATATGAGGAGCAGTGGGTAATGGTCCCTCACCATCAAGGAGTTAAAGGCTTTGCGGTTATGAACAGTTCTTCAGGGGACTCCCCATTTGGGTTTGTAGAACCTGGGTCTTGCTTCTTGGAGACAAAAAAGATAAGTGTTGAAGTTGGTGATTTTGAAGGTCTGATAAAGCCTTTCTGTAGGTTGGAATTCAAAGACTGCTTTAAAATTGACAGCTCTTTAGCTGACATGGAATACTGTCTATTAGCAGGTATTTTTGCCCCTGGGACCAAGCCCTTAGCACACTTGCAGCCTCTATGGGGTGGGGGAAGAGACTGCTGCTGCTTCTTCCCCAAATATATCTGTAAAATCTGGGTATTTAACCAGTAACTTGGCATCTCTCTCCTTGGGGCCTTCTACCAGTTGGTGAAGTTGTCAACTCATGGTTGGATTAAAAAAGTCCCTGCTTCTCAATCTATTTCAGGATTGTGAAGCTTCAACCATACTGATTCCAAGACAATTGTGACAATAAAAGTGTTGGCGAAAGAGGCTTCCGGTTCCGGATCGCGACACCAGCAGTCGCACGGAGAGATCTCTCTCTCCCACCGGCTGGTTTCCCTG
Organism: Azemiops feae; assembly: GCA_023970755.1. Taxonomy (NCBI): domain Eukaryota; kingdom Metazoa; phylum Chordata; class Lepidosauria; order Squamata; family Viperidae; genus Azemiops; species Azemiops feae. The sequence continues at coordinate 20,708 of JALGBA010003116.1, read as the reverse complement.
CGTCGGTAGACCCTTAATCGGGTCGAAAGTCGCCCCGTAGAGGCGACCACCGCTAGAGGAGGCTCCTGCTCGACTGGGGAAGAGCGGCGGCTCTCCCCAGTTCGAACTTTCTCCTTAGGGCCGTCGGAGGAAAAGATCGCCCTTCAAAATGGACGATCACTTCGTCGCACCAGCTGAAAGCCAGAAGAACATCTAAGCGAAAGAACCCCCGTGGAGAATCCGGGTGAGACCTTTCCTACCCCCTTTTTTTTTCCCTAACTACTTTCCTGTTAAAAGCTTTCTTTGAACTATTTCCCTGTCGTGAGGAAGCAGCGTTTGAGCAATGGGGAAAAACAGCGTTGGAAAAAAAAAAATATATAAATAAAAACCAGTTAATTTCGATACTATTTAAATTTTGGAATACTGAGGGGACCTGAAAACATTCTATTCTTGACTATTATTGTTACAACTACGTATTCATTATTTTTGAACCCTTTCTTCATCTCTTTCAACACGAAAAATAAAAAATCTATTATTTGGAAAGAAAAAAAAAAGGATTTTCTGGTTTGCTGAGGACATCTTGTGTCGAAAAGTGGTACTGCAATTATATTTCTTTATGGCTGGGAATGGCTATGACCCTGAAAGAGTGATAAGATAACGATGCAGCTGGCCTATTGAAAACTGAAGGTGAATGCTTGCTTGATTCTTATGAAGCAGAGCCTTCCTTAAAGATTAAAGATTAAAAAGCCTTATTACTATCGATATGGAACTTAATACACAACTGGACTATGATCTTATATTGGAAACAATTCTAGAAGCTGCAAAGGATGTGAGCTCCTTTTTTCAATCTCTTTTCCCTACACTGAGAGAAACTGTGGAAACCACAAAACAAACTAATTTTATTCAACTTCCAACACAACCTATCGAGAAGTCTGATGACTATACAACAACTTCAACAGAGATGTCTGAAACACCAATACCAACATCAACAGAGACTGACACTCAGATACAACCTATTGAAAATCGAGAAAAGGTGGATAAACAATTGGCAAATATAACATGGAATAAAACAGCTTTTACCATCCAAAGGCTATTAGAAGAAAGGAAAGAGAACTTTGACCAATTTGAAGCGTTAAAGAATATGGACCCCTTAATAGTGTGGTTTGATTATGTAGGAACCTCACTATGGAAACCATTATGGCACAGAAAGAAGCCTAGAGTTAGATTTAAAAATGTATTTTAAAGTCTTATCTAATGGGATTAAAAAGGCTTTGATTTCTTGACTGACTTAACAACTAATGGAATACGTGAAATTTTTAAGAGGATACCCTTTGTAATATTACTTTGTCTTAGATATGATATATATTGGAGAAGTAAACTTTATCTACTGGTTTAAAAAGATTTTTATAGATATAGAGGCATTGATAGAATATATATTTAAATTAGATAGAAATTTATTTGTTGGCCTGATATTTTTATTTTAAGAGAATTATTTAGAAATAAAAGGAGAATAAGAGGGATGGGTGATAAGAGAAAAAAAAATGGTATCAATGAAGAAGATATGGGAATGTTGTTGTAAGAACAATATACCAGATATAATAACGTAAAAAAAAAAAAAAGGGCACCCGAAGTGTTAATAACATGTCTATTTAAGGCTAATTGAAATATAGTAATTGTAAGTTAGTAAAGCTTAAAAACAGGATTGGGATTTTTTAGAATTGAAATGTAATTGATATTTGATAGGACCGTTTGAAACTTATATAGAACTCATTAATGTGAATATGTAAAATTAAATGAGGGAATTAGAGAGGGAAGCTTGAGTTGAGCTATATATCTGTGATTGTCTTCCTTTTTTTGGATGTTTAATATACCCACCTCCATGGTGGTTCCTAAGCACCTTAATGTTACCCCTGTACCCCTATAAAAGCTAATAAAATATATTTTAAAAAAAAAAAAAAAAAAAAGTGTTGGCGAAAGTGAAGGTGGCACACACACCAAAATAATTGGGGGCATAGATTGATACTTTCAATGCTTTGAGCATAGAATTGGGTTCTCAGTCACTGCTAACCAGTATTAAAATGCAAGTTAAAAATTTTGTATGCATGGAAACTCCATCTTCCAAGATGGCATCTCTAACACTGACCTTGGAGCCTGCATAATAATTAGTGCAGTTGCTGAGGCTATGCAAGAACGTCTGATTGTAGCACTGTGGAATTAATGCAAGTACTATATATGTATACATTTCCCTATACCACTGTTAGTATGACAAGAGACTTTTATAAGGATATGGCTTACAGTACCAAAATTAGCCTGGTGGCATATCTTGTTATTAATAATTAACAATTAACAATTAACAATTAACAATTAACAATTAACAATTAACAATTAACAATTAATAATTAATAATTAATAATTAATAATTAATAATTAATAATTAATAATTAATAATTAATAATTAATAATTAATAATTAATAATTAATAATTAATAATTAATAATTAATAATTAATAATTAATAATTAATAATTAATAATTAATAATTAATAATTAATAATTAATAATTAATAATTAATAATAATTGGAAGGGACTTTGGAGGTCATTCGGTCCAGGCAGGAAACCCCATACCATTTCAGACAAATGGCTGTCCAGTCTTTTCTTAAAACTTCCAGTGTTGGAGCATTCACAACTTCTGGAGGCAGGTTGTTCCAGTGATTAATTGTACTAACTGTCAGGAAATTTCTCCTTAGTTCTAGGTTGCTTCTCTCTTTGATTAGTTTCCATCCATTGCTTCTTGTCCTGCCTTCAGGTGCTTTGGAGAATAGCTTGACTCCCTCTTCTTTGTGGCAACCCCTGAGATATTGGAACACTGCTATCATGTCACCCCTCGTCCTTCTCTTCATTAAACTAAACATACCCAATTCCAGCAACCATTCCTTATATGTTTTAGCCTCCAGTCCCCTAATCATCTTTGTTGCTCTTCTCTGTACTCTTTCTAGAGTCTCAACATCTTTTTTACATCGTGGTGACCAAAACTGGATGTACTATTCCAAGTGTGGCCTTACTAAGGTGTTATAAAGGGGTATTAACACTTCACATGATCTTGATTCTATCCTTCTGTTAATGCAGCCTAACACTGTGTTGGATTTTTTGGCAGCTGCAGCACACTGCTGGCTCATATTTAAGTGATTGTCCACTAAGACTCTGCGATCCCTCTCACAGTTACTACTACTGAGCAAGGTACCACCTATACTGTACCTGTGCTTTTGGTTTTTCTTGCCTAAATGTAGAACCTTACTTTTTTCACCATTAAATTTCATTTTGTTAGATAGCGCCCAGTGTTCAAGTCTGTCAAGATCCTTCTGTAACTTGAGCCTATCTTCTGGAGTGTTGGCTATTCCTGCCAGTTTGGTGTCATTTGCAAATTTGATGAGTTAATTTATTAGGGAGAAAGTTGAGAAATAAAGGGGGGAAAGTGAGAAAATTGAACATGGACTAAAGGGAACATATTTCGACAAAATTTTGGAAAGTAGAAATGGTATAGAATAAAAGATTCATTTTTCTATGAATATAGAAAAATTAAATTAAAACTGAAATTAGATTGGCATAGAAGCTACAATTTAAGGAATGCTATTATCTTAGAAGCTAAATGACATACCAGTCTTTCACAGAAATGGCCTTTCAAAATTATCCAATCAATTTTATAGGCAGAATAATTGAGTGACCTTCATTGAATTTTTCCTCTCTTGGAGGAGGAAACTTCCAAGAGAGGAAGTTCCAATATTTCTCAAACAAAGCACATTTCCCCATTAGCAGTGAAATAAGTGTTGATTTAAAAAAAAAGGGCCCTTCGGACTTTTTCAATAAAAAAAATAATAAATAAAGCATCATTACTATAATATACCATAGAGTCCAGTAAATGTAGAATCCAGAGTATCAGTCATATTACAACTCCATAGAATTCTAGAAATAGAATCAACTTGGATTGGTGATAGCTATGAGTTTTTCTTCATGCCAAGGTTATTATGCACAACTCTTGTTCCCGAGTTGCTAGAAAAATATGCCTGCCCTGACTCCTGAACTCTTATTTTCTTTAGTCACAAACTTTTAATCTTCCCAACTTTTCTATGGGAAAATTGGTAAATTCTGCTAGTTTTGTTTTCACTATTAATCACTTTCCTTAAAAAGTAGGGGAATGTGCTTGGGTGAGTGCGGGCAGGTATCACGTATGGAGGCTTTGGTCACTTTTCAATTTGGCTGAGTGACAAGTATTCAATGTAGAAATATTCTCCACTGATAACCTACACTCAGTTATTTTCAGACATCAGTCTCTTCTTTTCTTGAAAGACCAGTAGATGTGTCCAAAAATTTCTCAGCTAACAGATTGTTGAAGCAAAAGAGGAGTGCAAGATGAATCCTCCAACTGGGATTACTTTTGGACAAAGGTTTGTAGTCTTCTAGGAGACTAGAAGACAGATTTTTCCTATCACAGGAGCTAAAGAGCTAAACTGGAAGAACTGTTCAGTTCCAATGAAATTGTGCTGGAAAGCAAATAAGGTGTTGTCTGCACGGCCACAGTGAATGGCACCAGAAGTACCCTAAGGAATCCCCCAAAAAGCATTCTAGGCAAAACAACATTGCCTCCCTTGTAAAGTAATAAAAGTCGAATAATACAATTATGCAAAAGTTGTTCGTGCTGGCAGAAGCAGCAAAAAACATTAAAATCTATCATTGGTGCAGTAGCAGCAACATGTCTCTTTCCCACTTTACATAGAAAGACAGTCCCTCACCCCCTTTTTATACTTCTCTTTTGAAAGACTATTGAACAATGATTAATGAATAATCTAATGGACTTCCAAAAGACTGATATACCTGTTGTGTTCTCTGTTTGTTGCGGCATTGAAGAGGCAGCATGTGAAACAGAACTCTCTTTATTGTAAAGGCAAAACCAAAAACTAACAAACACTGCTCCACCCCTATTTATACAGTCAGCTCTGGGCGGCAGCAGCCAATGAATGCACAGTATTCTCCCGCTCAAATGCATGCTAACAATCTTGTAGACAGGAAGTCTGTCTGGCAGACCACGTGGTCTATTAACCGTTCCTGCACAATCCCAGCCACCTGCTTCATAAATTTAACTCAATACATTACACCCCTCCCCCCTGGCTCTTTGACATTTACAAAGCATTGTTTGTTGTCAAAGACTACACACATTCGAAAAGGCACACTGGCACTCAGTGTTACATAGACCTGACATTACTCAGTTCAGTATCAAGAATACTTAAGCATTTCAGTTTGTAAGAAAACACATAAGCATTCACATTTCAAAGAACCATACATAAGCATTTAAGTCTGCAGTAAAAATACATAAGCATTTTAAGTTTGCAATGCCAAAAACCTTACGTAGTCCTTTAAATATTTTGGTGGGCCTTTCACCCGCTCCGAATATCTCAGAGCTGCTGCTAGCTCCCGATCTGCAAGCTCGCCTGCCAGGCTCGGCAGACCGGGGCTGTGTGACCCGTCCGACACGGGTAGAGCCGATTCGTGAAGGCTGGCCTGTTCCGGTAGACCCAAGCCTGTGTCCATTTCCCTTTGGCTGGCCTGTTCCAGTAGGCCTGGACCAGAGTTCCGTAGTGGCGTAGAATCCACCGGATTGGCATGAAAAGCCGAGTGAGAGTAATGTCCCATGGGCGCAATGCCTGAGTTAGGAGCAGCCTCATTGGCAAAAAACCCGTTCGGCAATCACAAGGTCCCGCTTTCGCTGAGAGACTCCGATGCACGATCGCAATCGTGTTCCTCCTCCCCCCCAAGAGCAGAGCTAGGAGCGGAAGAGTGGCATGGCAACCTCCAACACAGCTGGTCAATGTGCCGACGGAGCACACGACCGTCTTCCAGGGCCACTTCGTATGAGAGCGGCCCTGACACCTTGCAAACCACAGCTACCACCCACAGTGCCCCTTGTCCATAGTTGCGCGCCCAAACCGGATCACCCACTTGCAAGTGCCTCGGTGCCTTAGGCTGCGGCACTTGTGAAGCAACCCGGTCTGGGTGCAAACGATCCAGCTTTGTGATCAGGCGTTTCCCCCATCGTAACTCAGCTGGGCTTTTGCCTGTCCAAGTGCAGGGCGTTGTGCGTTGGCAGAGTAGGAAATCTGCCAACCTGTGGTGCCAATTGCCAGTTGTGATCCTCTTCAAAGATTCCTTTGTGGTTCTAACCATGCGTTCCGCTTGGCTGTTAGAGGCCGGGTGAAAAGGAGCTGAAGTGGCATGCCTAATCATATTTGCCCTTAAAAAGGACTGAAACTCTGCAGAAGTAAATGGAGCCCCATTGTCCGAGAATATGACATCTGGGAGCCCATGCATTGCAAAGATGCAGCGCAGAACCTGGATGGTCCTGCTGGTAAATGAGGCACCCGTGGACCTGGGCCTCGATATCTTTATCGAGCCCAGGCCACCAAAGGTAGCTGCGCGCGAGTGCCTTCATCCGGACTATTCCCGGATGTCCCTCATGCAGAGAATCAAGGACTCTAGTCCTCAGTGAGGGCGGGATTACTACCCTACTGCCCCACAGAATACAACCCTTAAAGGTGGATAACTCATGCTTCCTTTTCCAGAAACTCTGGAAGTTTGGGCCAGGACATGTGTCAGGCCATCCTGTGAGCACACAGTTTAACATGCGGCTCAACGTGCTGTCAGAAACTGTTTCTGCAGCAACATCCCCTGCATTAAGGGGAGACTCTGGCAGATCCTGGATAGCCAGGATGTGGTTGGCTGAAGCAGGATCTGACTCTAATAGCTGTAGAGGCAACCTACTAAGGCCGTCTGTGTGGCCCATTTCTTTACCCGGTTTGTGAACCAGACAATAGTCATAAGCAGATAGGAATATTGACCACCTCAACATCCTCAGAGAGATGATCTGGGGTGTCTGTTTGTTCGTAGTGAACAACCCCAAAAGTGGCTTATGGTCAGTGAAGACCGTGAAATGGCGGCCATACAAAAAGTCATTAAACTTTTTGATGCCAGCCACAATGGCCAATGCCTCCCTATCTATTTGCGTGTAATTCCATTCCGCTGAAGAGAGGGTTCTGGAATCATACGCTATGGGAACTTGTGTTCCGTCAGCCTTAAGATGGCTTAACACAGCTCCGATTCCGTACGGGGATGCATCGCAGGCAATGCTGATTGGAAGCTGCTCATTAAAATGAGCCAACACCGTATTAGATGACAGCAATGCTTTAACTGCTGCAAAACTCCTCTTGTGGACACTTGTCCACTTCCATGGGGCCTTCTTGTCCAAGAGCCAGTGTAATGGCTCTGCCACTGCAGCCTTGTGGAGGAGGAAAGCATGGTAGAAATTAAGGAGTCCCAGGAAAGCCTGAAGTTCTCCCTTCGTCTTGGGACTGGGTGCCTGCTGAATTGCTTTAAGCTTGGATTCAGCAGGATGAATGCCTTCGGCATCTATACGGAACCCCAGGAATTCAGTGGAAGGACTCCAATTTTGCATTTCCCCTGTTTGAGCTTCAGCCACGCTTCGCAGAAACGCCGCAAAACGGCCCGGAGGCTGTCAGCAAGGTTTTCGACTGATTCCCCTGCAATGAGGACATCACCGAAATATGGGCATACACCCGGAATATTGCAGAGCGTGCGCTCCATTACGCTCTGAAAGATGCCAGGGGCTACATTAACCCTGAACTGTAACCGTCACACCTTGAAGGCTCCCCTGTGGGTTACAATTGTTTGGGCCTCTGCCATAGTGTCATCCACTGGCAGCTGCTGGTAGGCCTGGGCCAAATCTAATTTGGCGAAAATGTGACCTCCCTGTAGAGATGCCAAAATGTGGCTGGCTACAGGCACCGGATAAGAGTGCTGCTGGAGAGCTTTGTTTAACGTGCATTTATAGTCGGCACAAATGCGGACTTCTCCGTTGGCCTTCAGTGACGTGACAATGGGGGTTTCCCATGGACTGCTATCAACTGGTTCTAAAATGCCTTGCTGTAGCAGCTCTGCATTGATTCTCTGCTTCAGGGCAAAAGGCACCCGACGAGGCTTAATCCTTATCGGTTCTATTGAAGGGTCTAACCGAAGTGCAATTGGAGGCCCTTTGTATGCCCCTAACTCTGAGCTGAAGACATCAGCAAACTCTTTACACACCGCCGAGAGGCTCGACGTTTGCAAGCTATTCAACCCAGTCACTTGAATTCCCAAAGCATCAAACCAATCGAGCCCAATTAAGCTGGTGCGGTTGCCCTCAACAACTACAACTTCCAAGAGACCCTCGAAATTCCTGAACTGCACTCCCAGTGTGGCCTCCCCCTTGATGTTTACCCGGGAATTTTGGAAGTCAGTTAAAACGAGGTTCGACAGCCTGAGCTTAATGCGCTTGCCGCTTCGCCTACAAATCTGCTGAAGGGTCCTTTGGGAGATTATCGATAGAGCTGAACCCGTGTCCAACTCCATGTCAGAAGGAACCCCGTACAACTTGACTTTGAGGTGTAATTTCTCCTTGAGTGGGCGATGGGCGCCTGTCCTAAACATGCTCCTTCTACTCACACAAAAGCCCACCCTGTTTTGACTGGGGACCCCGGTACCTTTCCGAGGCAACTCTTCTGAGGAATGCTCTTTCCTGCGACCCAGACAAATGGCGATGATGTGGCCTTGCTTACCACACGCCCGACAAGTGGCTGTGCGGAACTGGCAGTGAGCCCGCTTGTGATGTCCTCCACACCCGATGCACTGAGAGAAGGAAACTGCCTTGTCAGGTTGCCGTTGATGCCTTCTTTCTGGGGTATGCTGCACCCGATCGACTTCGTGGTCCGAGTCGGAGTCTTCAACCCTTTCGACGTCCTTGTGGTGGACAGCCTCCATGCAAGGAGGGTTCTTGGAGAGCCGCAAGGCCTTAACAGCTCTGCCTGCTGCTTCTTCGGCCGTTATCTCTCTCAACGTGTCTTGAAATGAGATAGTCTCTTTAGCAAAGATCTTCTGTTGCAGATCTCGGCTCCTTAGATCACAAACTAAATGGTCCTGCAGCCTTTCTTCAAGGTCTTTGAATTCGCAGGGCTGTGCAGCTTGGCGAAGAGCGGCTATGAAGTCAGCGGCGGACTCGCCGGGATGCTGGTCTCGCTGTTCGAAAGTGTGCCGCCAAACGATGACTGAAAGCTTGGGCTCAAAATGTTCTTTGAGCATCTTCTTCAGTTCTGAGTATGCAATGGACTCAAGCGGCGCTGGTGCAACCACGTTCTCTGCGATATCGAAGGTTGCTTGACCGCAAACACACAGGAGTGTCGCGGCTTTCAATCTGTCATCTCGAACTTGGTTTACCCGCAGGTAATTTTCAACTCTCGCGACGTAGGAGCTCCACCTCTCTGGATGAGCGACGTCGAATTCAGAGATTTTCCCAATCTTCGCCATGGTGAGTCTTTCGCGGCCTTTTCAATGCCTCATGCTGCACAGGCTTCCGTGGAACTGCCAGGTGAGATCCTTGAAAGCACTCTCCTCCAGCATTTCCGTACTGGCAGGATAGAGTGAGAGGGGGGGTGGAACGCTGTTCCGACCAAGTGCTTGCTAGGCCTTTCCCCCATAGTAACTCAGCTCTTCGAATTTCGGCAGCACAATCCCACCTTTGTCGCCAATGTTGTGTTCTCTGTTCATTGCGGCATTGAAGAGGCAGCATGTGAAACAGAACTCTCTTTATTGTAAAGGCAAAACTGAAAACTAACAAAACTATTTATACAGTCAGCTCTGGGCAGTGGCAGCCAATGAATGCACCGTATTCTCCCACTCAAATGCATGCTAACAATCTTGTAGACAGGAAGTCTGGCTGGCAGGCCACGTAGTCTACTAACTGTTCCTGCACAATCCCAGCACCTGCTTCATAAATTTAACTCAATATATTACAATACCACTGTACATAAGGAACCCACCTTAATGCGGTTTTGTGAATGCTTATCAGGCTTTAAACAGTTAGAAATCTTTAGAGAAACCAGGTGTCTAATTTCTCTGGCAGCCCGAGGCAAAATAGCTATACAGGGTGATCACAGAGGGGATAGTGCAACCTTAGCTGGGATAAGCTTAGCAGGCACCAGCCCTGACTGTATCATCACCATGATATAGTAATGAATAAGGCACTATCAGTTCTTTATACATCAAGACTAATGCTGAACAGAGATAGAAAAGACTACTTTAAAACTTGAATTGCTAAACATAAATGTAGCCTGAGGATCAAAAAAGAAGGGTCTATCATAAGGATATGTCCTTCAAAAATTATTAGTAGGATATATTAAAATAGAGTAAGTGGATCCTTCTGATCCAGTAGAAATCTGTTATAATGGGACACACATTTTTTATTATATTGTTGTTGTAGAAAACACACATCATCTTAATAATTTATTAAATTTGTATGTGGTCTAACTCTCAACTCTGCGTGGTTCACAACAATCAAAGAATTCAAAATAAAATAATTAAAAGATCAAAGATAAAAATAAAATGACAAGAGGCACAGACTAGATGGAATGAAGCAAAGGGCCTCACTCTTCTTTATCAATGGCTTGGATGCATTATCTTCTATATCAGGGGTCCCCAACCCCCAGCCCATGGACCAGTACTGGGCTGCAGGATGCCAGCAACCGGTCCACACAAACAAGCAAAGCTCCATCCATGAGATGTAGGCAGCATACAAAACCACACAGCCTCCGGTCCGTGGAAAAACCTGTCTCCACAGAACTGGTCCCTGATGCCCAAAAGGTTGGAGACCTCTGTTCTATATATTTACAATTATATCTAATTTGATTAGATTCTATAACGAAACAATGATAAAAGGGTAATTTTAGACCATATGACTTATTATGAATTCTTCATGAGTTCACCATTTTGCTGGTCACTGGAAATATAATGCTAAAATACATAGGCTATTTGTTAGATCTGGGATGATAGTTAATTGAACTGAATCACTTTAGGCTTCAAGGAAATTGTTTTTTTCTTTCTATTCAATGCTTCTGAATACCCAGAATTATTGGTGAAACATATACTCAGACTTTTTTCCTAATGTGCTTGGTTTCTATTTGCATATATAGGATACCATTTAATTATAAGCTTTCTGGTTCATTTTTACTATGAAGTGGGACAATCCACTTATTTTATTGCATGTGTATAATTTGCATAATAATTTTGCAGAAAAGCTATTTAAAATATTATGAATAAACTAAGTAAGTATGGACCATGATTCCATCAAGACAATATATTGAAGGCAATTCAAATAATTTAGGTTGGGTCAGATTATATCTAGGAAAATGTATTGTTGTATATGAGGATTTTTTTTAACCTCATATTTTGTCTCTGCCTTCAGTTTTTAGATGTCTTTGATATGGGACAATTTAATATGGGACTAATAATGCAGCTTCCCCATCTTGATGCCCAATTATAATCCAATTAGATGCCCTTCCGAACTGGTTGGATTATAACTCTCTGTCAGTCCAACAAGATAGACCAGACTAAAAATAAATAAATGCTAAATTGACCAGGATTACTTTTATTGTAAGAGTTACAGAATTTGCAACTCTGAATGTGGTTCCTCTTCCTCCTCCCTTTATGTTTGTGTGAACCAGGGAGGAGCTTGTCTAAGATACTATTTTTTGGCCTGGACTTAAAGCCTTCTTATCTGACTGCAGCCGTGATAGCGGTTCTTCCTCTTATCTTCCAAGGCCATTCCCTATTTCCTTTACACTCTTGAAGATTTTGGAGTTGCAGTCTCGGAACATCTGGAGAGCATCAGGTGGGGAAGATTTATTTAACAGATTATTCTAATCTGTCACACATAAGTGCTGGGCTATGTGTGAGTGAGTTCAAATCAGCCTCCTGACTTTCCAAGGGGTTTGAGGAGGTCATACTGTGATTAAGTGAAATCACTTTGATCCAGGATTGAATCTGCATCACCATCTGGAAGGAGTGTTGGTTCAGAAGCTACAAATTGGATAATATTCTTTTGGGGGGGGGGAGAGAAAATTCCTTTCCAGAATAATGGATGACTCGAGTTGTTTTCTTTAATAAAGAAAGTATATTTGCATACTTTATCAGGAGCATTAAAATAACCCCAATAGTTCTAAATCAGTTTGGCAGATCCTATTTTTAACCCAAGATTGAAAAAGATGCCCAGTATGTGGGCCTCCAGATATTACTGAACTACATTTCTCATCATCCTGCATTACTGAACATGGTTTAATTTAACTCAGCAATATCATGAAGTTCTCAGATTATCCTTTCATTATTTTTTTTCTCCAATTCCCCATACTCCAAAATTCTTTTTTTCCCCTTTTAATCTGCTTTATTCTCTTTCTTCCTGCCTGCTGCTTTTCTGTTTTTAAATTGTTCTATTTATTCACTATAACAATCTGTTATGTTGGTATACACAATCAATTCTGCTTTTGTACTTCTGGTGGCTGGCTGGAAGAAAAGAACTCAGCCATTTTAAAGTATAAATATGAATTGTTCCCCAACAACAACAACAAAAACAGGAAAAACTAGAGGCTCAATACCATAGCCTTGTCTCAAAGCCATATGCTTATGCTTTAAAATATTCATATCAAGGCATTCTGCCAAAAATAAAAATGAATCTCTCCCCACCCAAGCCGAAAATTATGGTTATGGAATAAGATTGCCTACAGATTTGTGTACAACAACTTTTCACCTCTTCTTTCCATAGTTTGTATTAATATAAGTTTCAAAGATTTGACATAATTGAAAAGCTTTGCATATTTTTTGAATTGTTTCATATTCAAGGAAGCATGCAGAATTGTCCCATTTATAAGACACGTCTCGGTCATGTCTGGCAGCTGTTTAATGGTGAATTTCTGTTATTACTGTACTTCTTCACCAGTTACTTGACTATAGCTGATTCTTTGTTACTTTTTGGCTCTGTGGCCATTTCATTTCTCAAGAAGAGGCAAATAAGATATTTCAAAATAATAATCAATATAATCATTTTTATAGGAAACATCTGTCAGACTGTAAACTTATGTAATCCTATATACCCAATTCTCCCAAAAAGATATTCTCCATGTACTGTAGATTGGCTGAAACTCCATGGTGACAGTTCTGGGAGTTGCAGTACCGACATATATAGGAAGGATAAAGCTAATGTGTAAGATGATTCTATCACAGGCTTCCTAATTTAAACCTACAATATTTGGGTTTTAAAAATCTGAATATCCACTGGAGAGCAGTAAGAAGATTTGGTGCCTGCTTGTGCTCATTGGAGCTTTTGCAGTCCAGATATGGTAGCCCAATCCAGAAATTCACTCTCCAAGAACAGAGAGCAATCAAGCCTGTGTGGGAATCAAGATGAAATGGTGAATCTACTCAGTGTATTTCTAATCTCCCATTATTATGAGTCACGATAAGGGGAGAAAGTCCATACACGGCTTTAGGAATGAAATCAAGCAGATTGAAAAGTCACTGGATTAATTGAAGAAAAGACTAGATGCTACAATGATGGGCTGATGTTACAAATTCTTTTTTCTCCATTGGGCAAGGGACAATGTTTGTTTTTTAACTATATTTAACTATGTTAATTTTAGTATATAAAATCATTTATAATTTTATATACTAAAAGATAGATCTTTTACTACAATGCATTAGCATTTCTTCCTCAAAATGACAGGAAACCTTGCCATCAGTTTTTACCAACCCTGATTTCAAATAACTTTGGGAGACATCAAAAAGTTGGTTTAGAGATTGTATGCTGCCCTGGTGCTTCAGGTTGCCCACCCCTGCTTTGCTTTACTATAATGGATTTTTGGGAAGGATCTTGGAAGATGAGGTGAAGACATGCTGTCTAGCAGAGCAAGAGGCTCAGAAGGAACATTCTCTAGTTTCTCAAGTTGTAAAGGAATTGGAGGGAAAATCATACTTTCAGGCTTGCAAGAGGGTAAAACCTATCCTTCATGCCTTGGGTACTTCTAGTGCCCAAAAGATGCACAAGAGTAACATGTGGATCAGAAAACACATTATTATTTAGGTGGTACTGTAATCTTACTGTACTTTTCTGGGTGAAACCATGTCTGCTATTATAAAGCAAGATCACAAATGCATCCACTCATCTTACATGAACCAATGATCTCTTTTGTGTCCATGTAGAACTTTTGTGTTCATGTGTGACAGCATAGATTTCAAGTGTGCACATGGAGTGAAAGTCTCAGCCCTTGACTTTTGATTTTAAAAATCCTGTCATTAAAGCAAATATCTAATCTCTTACACACACATTAAAATGCTGGCAGTCCTCGTAACAGCCAAAAAACAAACAAACCCTCTACTCCCCAAACACTGCTTGTTTGTTTGGATGTTTGTCTCTGTTGCTGGCTATTTCAGCATAACAATCTGTTACATTAGACAGGAGGACATTGTGCTACACAGCTGTACCATAGCCATCTTGCTTATGGCAAAAGGAGAACTGCACTCCATGATAAGCTGTTTAAACACTATCTCTATTGGACATGTTGCATATGTCTTCTCCTGCTAGCCATACACAGATGATTGACCTAGCAAGCCTATCAGAAGTTTTGTCCATGGTTGCTGTTGTGTCCTGAGCCTTGCTGAGTCAATCAGCAAGGCACAGGCAACCTGCAGGATAACTGCAGAGGCCCGGGCAGACCACGTGTTTGCCCGGGACCGGTTGTATAGACCCCGGCAGCCCATAAGTTGCCCGGGACCCAGACAGGCTGTCTCCAGCCTCGTGCGCATGCGCGAGGCGGGAGAATGGCCTGCATTCATGGGTTGAGCCTTCCCTTGCAGGGGAAGTATAAAAGGGCATGTTGCCATTCTTTCGCTTGCTTCTGTTCAGTGCAAGTACCAAATAAAGAACATCTTTTTGCATAAACTGCCTCGTCTCCATGCCTGTGTCGAGAACAGAACATTGACGACGAAGGTGGGATGCGCCGTGGGGAATCCCGAAGAAACAGAAGTAGGCCTACTCACCCAGGCCAGGAAGAAGCGCGGCGTCCAGGAGGAGCAGCCGCCGGCCAGCATACATACGCTGGAGGCGGGCTTGGCTTCATCGGACCCCTTCTTGATTCCTGACGGCGAGAGGCGTGGACGAGGCCATCTAGTTGAAGATGTCCAAGCTGGGCCGTCTGGGTGAATCTGACATCGCTCATCCTGAACGCTGGAGCTCGTATGCAGCTCGCGTTGAAAATTACTTTCGAGTAAACAAAATCCAGGAAGACGGCCTGAAAGCGGCTACCTTACTGTGTGTGTGCGGGCAAGAGACATTTGAAATAGCGGAGAATCTTGTCGCACTGGCAGCCTTAGAATCAATCTCATATGCCGATTTGAAAAAGATGCTGCGAGAGCATTTCGAGCCCAAGCTCTCGATCATTGCGTGGAGGCATCAATTCGAACAGAGGGACCAACGGCCAGGCGAATCGGCTGCAGATTTCGTCATGGCCTTGAGACAGGCCGCACGCCCTTGTGCATTTCAAGACTTGGAGGAAAGGCTCCGAGATAGACTGGTGTGTGGGCTGCGAAGCCGCGAAGTACAGCAGAAACTGTTTGCAAGAACGGACGTCACTTTCCAAGATGCTCTCAGAGAGATCTCAGCAGAAGAAGCAGCTGGAGGCGCCGTGAAGGCCTTGCGGTCATTGAAGAGTCATCCAGTGACCGTCCCGATCCACCAGGAGGCCGCCCGTGAGGCTTCGGGGGAAGAGTCTGAGGAGGACGAGGTGGACAAGATCCAGCCAGCGACGGAGAGACGGCGACCGGATCGGAGGGGGCCACCGCCTGCATCCCCTCGATGTTTCGGCTGTGGAGGACGCCACAGGAGGGCCGACTGCTGGTTTCGATCCGCCGTCTGTCGAGCATGCGGAACGCAAGGCCACATTGCATCGGCCTGCATGGGCCGCCCTAAGAACAGGTCCCCAGAATTGCCTCTGAAAGGCACCAAGGTCCCCAGCCAAAACAGGGTGGGTTTTTGCGCATCTAGGAGGGGGTGTTCAAGACAGGAACGTATAGGCCCCTCAAGAAGAAGCTCCATCTTGATGTGAAGTTGCAGGGAGTTCCCCTGGCTATGGAGCTGGATACAGGCTCCGCGTTGTCTATTATTTCAATGGACACATTCAATAAGATTTGCTTCCGGAGTGGCTCGTGAGTAAAGCTCAGGCCTTCCAACCTTGTCCTTACTGATTTTCAAAACATGAGAGTAAGAGTAAAAGGGGAAGCCACAGTCAGAGTACAGCGAAAGGGTTTCACGGGTGCATTGGATGTGGTCGTTGTCGAGGGGGACAGAATGAGTCTCATTGGACTCGACTGGTTCGAGGCACTTGGAATCCAGGTGACCGGTCTGAACCAGCTGCAAACGGCTAGTCTTGCGGGCGTCTGCAAGGAGTTTGCAGATGTGTTCAGCTCGGAACTTGGATTGACTGCTCCAACAGGGCATCCTGGAACCTGTGGACTCTAGTCCATGGGAAACCCCCATAGTAACTCCCTTAAAATCCAATGGGGAAGTCCGTATCTGCACGGACTACAAGTGCACGCTGAATAAGGCCTTACAGCAGCATGCTTATCCTGTGCCCGTGGTGAGCCACATTCTGGCCTCACTGAAGGGAGGAAAGTACTTTGCTAAGCTTGATTTGGCTCAAGCATATCAACAATTGCCGGTTGACGAGGCAACTGCTGAAGCCCAGACCATAGTCACGCATAGAGGTGTGTTCAAAGTAAAGAGGCTGCAGTTTGGGGTAAATGTAGCCCCTGGCATATTCCAGGGGGTGATGGAGCGAACACTCTGAGGGATTCCTGGGGTCTGCCCCTATTTTGATGACATCCTCATTGCAGGAGAATCATCAGGAAACTTAGCCGAAAGGCTGAGGGTTGTCTTGTTGAGGTTCCGCCAAGCTGGGCTGAAGCTTCAGCAGGACAAGTGTCAGATCGGTGTGCCATCCACCGAGTTCTTGGGGTTCCGCATCGATGCAGAGGGCATCCACCCCGCGGAATCCAAATGTAAGGCCCCAAGTCCCCAATCAAAAACTGAGCTTCAGGCTTTCCTGGGCCTCTTGAACTTTTACCATTCCTTTCTTCCAAACAAAGCTGTTGTGGCCGAGCCGCTTCACAGGATCTTAGACAAACAGGCTGTGTGGACATGGACAAGGGTCCATGAAGAAGCCTTCTCTAAGGTCAAAGCCTTATTATCTTCAAATGCTGTACTGGCTCACTTCAATGAGAAATTGCCAGTGTGCATCGCATGTGATGCATCCCCTTATGGAGTAGGAGCAGTGCTAAGCCATCTCAAGGAAGATGGAACACAGATCCCTGTGGCCTATTATTCCAGGACCCTCTCATCTGCAGAGCGAAATTATGCCCAGATTGACAGGGAGGCCTTGGCAATAATTTCAGGCATAAAGAAATTCCATGATTTCTTGTATGGACGCAAATTCACAGTCTATACAGACCACAAGCCTTTGCTAGGGTTGTTCACAACCAACAAACAAACTCCCCAGATAATATCTCCTAGGATGCTGAGATGGTCTATATTCTTAGCAGCATATGATTACACACTGGTTCACAAACCAGGTACTGAGATGGGCCACGCAGATGGTCTAAGCAGGTTACCTCTTAAGCAAATAGAGGCAGACCCTGCCCCAGCTGTACATATTCTGTCCATTCAGGACTTACCAGAATCTCCCCTCAATGCTAGGGATGTGGCTGCAGAAACTGCCACTGATCACACGCTTGCATGCGTGCTGACATGTGTGTTGTCAGGATGGCCTGACACGTGTCCTGGTGCTGAATTCCAGAGCTTCTGGCGCAGGAAGCACGAATTGTCCACATTTAAAGGGTGTATCCTGTGGGGCAACAGAGTACTCATTCCGGCCTCATTGAGGACTAGAGTCTTGCTCTCTCTTCATGAGGGACATCCAGGAATAGTGAGGATGAAGGCGCTTGTGCGCAGCCATCTATGGTGGCCTGGTCTCGATAAGGACATCGAGGCCCAGGTTCAGGGATGCCAAGTGTGCCAGCAATCACGGCCAGAAATGCCCCAGGCCCCTGTACATAGGTGGGAGGAGACACTCACTCCTTGGTCACGCGTTCATATTGATTATGCTGGGCCCTTTCAGGGGCAATTCTTCCTCCTCCTCGTGGATAGCCATTCCAAATGGCTAGAGGTCGTTCCTGTGTCCTCTACTACTACTGCCAGGACCATCCAGGTGCTCAGAGGAATATTTGCTTCCCATGGACTTCCTGATGTTTTAGTGTCAGACAATGGTCCACAATTTACCTCTTCTGAGTTTCAGGCATTTCTACAAGCCAACATGATCCGGCACGCCACATCTGCTCCTTTCCATCCTGCCACCAACGGTCAGGCTGAACGCATGGTGCACACCACGAAAGACGCATTAAAGAGAATCACTCAAGGACCCTGGCATCACAGGTTAGCTGATTTTCTTCTCACACACCGCACCACACCATGCACAGCCACTGGAAAGAGCCCAGCTGAACTCCGCTGGGGTCGAAGACTCATCACAAAGCTGGACAGGCTTCACCCAGACCGGGTGGCTTCACAGGTGTCGCAGCCACAGGCACCTAGGAGACTTCAAGTGGGTGACCCGGTCTGGACCAGGAACTATGGACAAGGGCATCTCTGGGTACCTGCTGTCATCTCTAAGGTTTCGGGGCCATTGTCCTACGAAGTGGTCTTGGACGATGGGCATGTCCTCCGGCGCCACATTGACCAGCTGCGTTGGTGGATGCCGGGCCAGCATCACTCCCCTGACTCCGCTCTCAGGGGGAGGGGGACCCCAATTACGATTGTGGATCACAGTCTCTCCAAGCAGAGGGGTCTCCAAATGTCCCAGATGAGGGTCTGGCCATGCAGGCAGATCCTGACTCTGGCATTGAAGCAGGGAGTTCTGCCATGGAGGCAGTTCCTGACTCTGGCAGAGGTCCCTGGTTGAGGGCAAATGGCCATAAATCGGCTACTCAGGGCACCCCTACTGCTGGCCTTGGGCCCGACGGACATTGCTCCCAAGGGGAGTTCCAAGGGTTTTTGGGGAACTCCACCCCACCAAGGAACTCGGGGAACTCGACCCCCCCAAGGAAATCTGGTTTGGGTTTAGCGGACCCAGCCAGTCAGCAGTTAGGGGGAATCCCTGAGTCTTCTGGGCGACAAAGTCCTGGTTTGTTGTACGCAGACCGCGAGTCAGCACTCCAGGCACCAAAAACAAACCCCCCACAGGTAAGCACACCTGGCCCTAACCTTGATCCGCGAAGATCGGGGCGGATTAAGGCCCCGCCTAAATACTTGCAAGAGTATGTGCGGTCCCTAGAGGGGACTTGTTACCCAAAACTAAAAGACCGTGGGTTGATTTGAATCCACGGGGGACCAGGTTACCCGAGGGTATCGGGAACTGCCAGGTGACATTTGCTGAATGTTACATGGTACTGATATAGCTGCATGTGCCGAATATTACATGGTACTGGTATAGCTGTGTCAGTGTTGTCCCAACTTAGGGGGGAGGGGTGTTGTGTCCTGAGCCTTGCTGAGTCAATCAGCAAGGCACAGGCAACCTGCAGGATAACTGCAGAGGCCCGGGCAGACCACGTGTTTGCCCGGGACCGGTTGTATAGACCCGGGCAGCCCATAAGTTGCCCGGGACCCAGACAGGCTGTCTCCAGCCTCGTGCGCATGCGCGAGGCGGGAGAATGGCCTGCATTCATGGGTTGAGCCTTCCCTTGCAGGGGAAGTATAAAAGGGCATGTTGCCATTCTTTCGCTTGCTTCTGTTCAGTGCAAGTACCAAATAAAGAACATCTTTTTGCATAAACTGCCTCGTCTCCATGCCTGTGTCAAGAACAGAACAGTTGCCTCAAGCTACAATCATCTCTTAGATTAAAAAGTTTCACAATGTAAACTTTTTGAGTCTCCATTGCAAGCTCTACAGAGGTAGTCCCCACCTGATTTATTCAAGTCTTGTTAGCTGTAAAGAGGTTCTGTAAATGCTTTTCCCCAGCATGTTTCTGCTAGCAAGATCATATATATGTAATGCCTAAATATTTATTTTGCTGTGTTTAACAGGAAATTGTGAACCAACAGGAGGAAATTCTCAGGCTATAAAAAATGGGATACCACATTCAACAGTTATTTTTTCCTATAAAAACAAATGGGGCATTTGGTGTGGTTTTTTATAAAGGTGACCTACATATCTATATACACATCTCTATATTCTATAGTTCTTTATGATAATTTTTCTTTAAAAAACTGCACAGAAGCTATGTCCTTGATTTTAGAAGTGACAAAAGCACTTTTGTCCAGCATATAAGTCAACATTGTTTGCAATGGCTTTTCAGCAAAGAGTCTTGACTTATATTTTTCCTTTCAGATGGCATTTTAGGGTCTTATGTTCAACTCCTAAAAGGTGGTGGTTAGAACTGGAATTATATCTCAAGTACTGCCAAGTTCAACAGGCTTCTGAGACAAATGTGGCTCTGTCCAAAAGTTACCAAGACTGAGCAAAGCACAGGTCAGCTGCTGAACAGTACAGAGGATAATAACTTGGTTGAGCTTCTTTTTGTATTGCAGATACAAATTCTCTACATCTAGCAAGAGGGAGGTTACTAGAAGGTTAGCAATAAATGTGAAATACAGGCCTTTCAAAATTAAGGAACGTTACATTTCTTCAATTAAAACATCTAAAACAGGGGTCACCAACCCCTGATCCATGGACCAATACTGGGCCACAGCATGCCAGCAACTGG